>MU225102.1:1507650-1524014 GCA_018584345.1 Thuja plicata | reverse complement strand
TATATATATATATATATCGACAATCCTCATATAGATCAATGAAATGCTTCAACTGGAATGCTATAGTCTCAATGCATTTTGACGTCGCTATTTTGACGACCCTCAAATAGATCAACGAACTACTTCGACCAAAATGCCACAGTCTCAACGCATTCTGATGTCTCTATTTTGATGATGATGACAATGATCAAAGAAATACTTTGACCGGAATGCCATAGTCTCAATGCATTCTGAAGTCGATAGTTCAACGACGATGACAATGATCAACGAACTGCTTCGACCAGAATGCCACAGTCTCAATGCATTTTGAAGTCGATAGTTTGACAAGAATCAAAATAACCAACAAAATTCTTTGACAAGAATGCCACAGTCTCAACGCATTCTAAAGTTGATAGTTTGACAATAATGACAATGAGAAACAAACTGCATCAAATGGAATGCCACAGTCTTAATGCATTGTGAAGTTGATAGTTTGACGACAATGACAATGATCAATGGACTACATCAACTAGAATGTCCACAAACTCAATGCATTATACAGTTGATCATTTGATCATGATTACTGTTGATAATTTGACACAACTTTTTTTGGGTTGCTTCATCAAGGAAAAAACTCCGATGACAATAGTGGTCATTTGGTCAACCAACCTGCATCGAAAAATCAACAAAATCGCATCAAAAATATGGAAAAAATTTACTAGTATATATAATTTATCTCATACTCAGTCAACTCCCAAATACATCAAAAAATGTGATCAACACTTTTACAAAACTCAAATACAAAGTTGGCGATCATACATTATGAAAGTTAGGGTAATACTCAATCCAAATTCAACTTTTTGGATTTGATGTTACGCTCCCTCAATCATCATGGTTGTTGAACTGATCTGTCTCACTGCTACACTATCTTCACATGACTTCAATCATCTATAACTTTCATCTCTGAACTCCAAAATGTAAGAGACCTTAACATAAGGTCTATCATATCCCAAAATATCTTCCTCTAAGCTCAAATGACATAGTTCATCAAATATAGTGCTCGCAGCTCAAAACTGTACTCCTGTACTTAGTAAAATGCTTTTGGGACTTAGTCATTTTACAAAACCTTAGCACAAAAATTGTGTTCCACTCCAAGAGACCATACATAACTTTAGTGTTTTCATAAATTACAACCCTTATACACTCCTGAATGAGCCATTTTCCAACAATATGTCCCTTTGGCATTGATGGCAACACTTAGTGAAAAATGACTAAGTGCCCAATACCAAAATAATAACTAAGTAATCTGCTTCATAGTATTTCTTCTATATCTCCTCTACTACTCCAAATTTATCTTTTCCATCTTTCCTCTATACATTTTTCATATCTACTTCTCCCCCTTTGACATCAATGGAAAATGTATACAAAAATGTAGTATATATAACAAAATTGGTACAACTGCTTACCAAACATTTCAGACCATCTTAAGTACATCTTGGAAAGCCCCTATATAGGTGCTTGACCAAGGAAATCTCCTTTCCACAACCTTTTCCACTTCTCTTTATATGTAGGAATGGGTTTTTAGAATTTTAGATCTAGAATTTTAGAGTTACAGAACCAGTGACTGATCTTCTACATATTTCACTAGTTTTTGAGTCTCTAGGAGAATGTCAAATTTGTAGGACCAAGTCAACTTGATTGGTCATTGTCATAAGGATCTGGAAATTTAACAGTTGGGAGATAGAGTCATCAGGGTTTTAGATCCATAATATTTCTTGATTCCAACAGGTCTACGACAGTCATTTCCATATTTGAAGTTTGTTCCTCCTCTCCTAGGTTTCAAGGCGAGTTCATTCTTCTTCCTTTTATCTTCAATTTCATTTTACATATTAGATCTGATATCATATTCAGTTAGTTATCATTTCATTTATCATATTTTTCATTTCCTTTCATAGTTTTTCATATCATTTTACATATCATATACATCTTAAAATAAAAGGAATTCAATCCCAGAACTCCATCTTCTAATCTAGATCTATCATTAGCATCTCTTCATAATTTTGGGTTTTTCTAATCTGGTTTGGGTTTGAGGGTGAAGCCTTTTTGGGGTGTTCCTAATGTAACATGGGATATCCCCTCATATCCCCCACATTTTATTTGGTGAGCCATCTATCACATACCATATCCTTAGGTGGTTCACCATTGCTTAGGTTAAATTTTGGTGAACCCAACTTAGTTCATTTCCATTCCAATTTTGGTGTTAAACTCTCCTCCTTTTCATTTGTATCTCTCTTATATGCTTGGTAGTTAGATTATATCTTTATTTGTATGCAATTTTCTTGTCAAAATTTATATCACATCATAATTACATGCTTAAATTTGATAGTTAAATTTTCTTGGAGGGCATATTTATTTCAAATTGTATTGTGTTTCTCTTTCCTTTCATTTTCTTGTGCATGAGCTTCATAACTTTAAGTCCAACCTATAGTATTCAGGTTAGAAGAAGCTATAGACTTATGGGTTCCTTTGATCTCAAACCATCCTTCTTTTCTAGGAATCTAGATGAGAACAAGATGCATCGTAGAGATCCCAATCCTATCATAGAGAATAATTTTTCTCATTCTTAACATTATGAAGAATAAGAATTAAGGGTTCCTCCTACTCAAATCCAAAAACTTTACCATGAATTTGAGAAGTTTTAACATTGGCTAGGTTGAGAAAACAATAGTCCTGAAGCTCTTTTAGTTGTAGAGATATTAAGGAAACTTATTCACAATGATGAACATGGTGTTAACCTCTTGCATAAAATTTATCATCTTATTGATGCCAATATCAAACCCATTAAGGAATGTGTTTAAGAACTAGGCTATACTCCACCCACTACAAGTGTTAAGACCTATTTTCCTATCTCTACTTCCATCCCTAGTGTGTCTACTTATGCTCCACCTATCATCACAACTTCAATACAAAATCCCAATCCTACACATGTTAGTATTCCTAAACCTATTGCTCCTTCTATCCCTTTAATTGTTCCATATGTGCCATTTTCTTCTTCCATTCCTACTTATAATAGTGTTCCTTTTTCATATCCAACCATTCCTTCAATTTCCAACAATGCTCCTAACATGCCCCGTGTTTCTCCTCCTACTATTCTACCATTAATAGCTTGGCTCAAACTGTGTCTTCTTTGCAACAAAAAATTTGTTCCATGACTCAATCCAAGTTCAACATTGCTACTTATGACATTTATAGTCCTTTGTCTTTGGATATTATCTGTGTTGTTATCCTACAATATATGGAGATTCCCCATTTTGAGACTTATAATGGTAAGGGTGATCCAATGACACATGTCAAAACTTTCCAAACCTTGTGTAGTGATTTCTCTCATGATCATAGGTTTATGGAAAAGCTATTTAATAGAACCTTTCAAGGCAAAGCCTTGTGATGGTATTGTTCTTTTCCTCCTTATTCAATTGATTCCTTCCAAAAACTTGCTAATGCTTTCATTGAACAATTTTAAAATAACATTGGTCCCAATATCTCTCTAACTGATTTAATGCATTGTAAACAAGGTGTTAAAGAAATGTTAAGGATTTTATTGGTAGATTTAAGCATATGTATTCTTAGATTGTTACTTGACAAAATTCTCTACAGGCTAATGAATAATTTTCATAAGATTGTCATTGCTGGAAAATAACATCAAGTATAGAGTACTATTGGAAAAGAAAAGACTATCGACAAGAAGGTTATGATTATTAGACAACTTTATCAACGAAAGGAAAAGGAAAGACTAGAATCAAGGATGATGTCCTACTATCAAAATGGCCTATGTAAGAATCAAGAAACCTTGATTAAATCAAACATAGGTCAGACAAATACTTTAAAAGGAGATCATAGAGAGAAAGAGATATAGTGGAAATAACAGAGATACATTGGAGAGAAGAAGACATAAGAGAAACATAATGTATGAACAAGTATCACTAAAGTCTAGTAAAGCGTAAATCGGGAAAGGAATAGAGAAGAACGAGATCTAAAAATCTTTAGGAGAAATAATTTATAGGTCAAATTTCTTGTTTATTTATTCCTAACAATTTATCAACAAGATTGTGAAATCCCTTAATCGGGTAGTCTCTAATAGGACTTAGAAGTTCTATTTAGGAACTTATTGAAATCCTTTAACAGGGTGAACACTGTATAAGTGAGATAAAATATCTTAATAGAGTAATCTTTGATAGGACTTTCAATACTCCTAATAGGGTATTGATTACTCCTAACAGGGTAAAGTCATTCAGAATATGATATTTTTGTAAGCTCTTAACCGGGCACCTTATTTCTGCAGTGATAAGTTGTGGGTTTTATCCCCACCAGGGAAAACTTTAGTGGCAAATATTTTCCATTAGGTGAATGTCTCATTTCCGCAACCCGAGATTTGGCGAATATAATGTGTATATTAGGTTGCCCATGTTTCCCTAACTTTATAAATATTGGGTTGAATGCCTAGGCCCATCGCCCATTGGTTTATGTATTTTTATCTTTTTCTTTCAAAATATCGCCAATCAAATTAATTGTTGGACACTATAAATGGCAAAATTTTGCCTACAATTTCCAAAGCTTGTTGTAATTGACAACCATATTTTCCAATGTGTGGTCGATATTTAAGGTTAGGGTACAAGTTACGTGACATGTGTCTCTATTCCAAAGACTTTCAATGAAACTTTATGACTTAAAAGTTTGTCCTGAAATAGATTTGACATGTGCCTCTATTCTAGAGACTTTTGGGGGAATCTTTGTATCCTTTAAAACCTTTTCCCGAAATATAATTCTTGCCATTAATCTGGGATCATCCAATGGTTATAAAAAGTAAGGTTAGTTCTTTTTAGAAGATAGAAAATTAACTCATGATAACTTAATAAAATAATAAAATAATGATGGTTTCTTGGTATGTGTGTGTGTCACCATGATTTTTTTCAATAATGAAAGATTCACCAAGATTTTATAAAATTTTCATATAATTGAAAAAAATCGCCAGTACAACTAATAATTTTTTCTTTCAAATTTAAAAAATTTGCCAAAAATATTAATTTTTCTCTCCCAAAATAATGTAGGATTCGCTAGTATTTTACACCTTTCTGAGGAGGGGGTTTCTTAAAGTTTTCCCTGATCCCCACCGTAGTTTTTCCCTCTTACAGAGGGTTTTCTGTGACACCAAGATATTGTGTTAAGTGTTTGAAAGTTTATGTGTTACATATTTGTTAATTTGCAAGTTATCAACTATAGGTTAATATTGCAACAATTATCGGTAAAAGACAACAAATATCGGTATAGGTAAACATAACAATTTAAGTTTGAGGTTGATAGGGAAAAAGTATGAATTTTTCAAGGTACTGATTCACCCAACCTCTCAGTCCCTAACCTAAATCTTTCCATCAATTAGTATCAGAGCTCTTTGGTTCTCTAGAAGACAATTTTAATAGCTTTGGAGTAGATCTGGGATAATGGAAGGTTATAGGTATCAGAAAGAGTTGGAGGAAGCCCTAAAAGATGTTGGTGAATAGATCCATGATTTGAATAAAAATATAAAGATATCATTTGCAAAATGGAAGGAGATAACAAAAAAAATAAACATGAGCTTTGATGACCTTCACAGACTACCAGAAGGAAGTATCAATTCTGAGGAAGTTGATGCTACTATTGCTGATCTATTGAAAAAGAATAATGAATTACTTGAAGAAGTCAATCAGATAAAGAAGGAACATGAAATTCAATCCTTGAGAATGACTAAAATACTAGAAATAATGAGAACTTCCCAAAGTGCCAAAGAAACTCTTGAAATAGAAAAAAGAGATTTTGAAGAAACAATCACTGGAAATGACATACTAGAGGAAGACAATAGAGAGAGATTCATGCATAGAGAGAACTGATAGAAAGTACTGGTGACATAAATTTACAACTACAAGAAGAAATTCTAAAGCTGAAGCAAGAGAATGAAGACTTGAACAATAACCTAAAGGTTGAAAAAGAAATCAATGCAAGACTCACAAAGTTTGAACATAGCATGCCGAAGATTGATGAACAATTGAAAAATTAGAGAGAACCAGGTGACACTACCAGATTGGGATATATTGGAAACAACACTATGAAAATTGGAGAATCATCAAAATATGGAGAAACAAGTGATATACAAGGTAAGAAACCCTATAAGCCTACTTGTTACAATTGTGTAAAATATGGTCACATAGAAAACATTTGTCAAAGAAAACAAGTAAGTTCTACTGGAAACACACCTTTCAATGGTTATTTCTATAATTGCAACAAGTTTGGTCATAAAGCATATGAATGTAGATCTAAAACCATCACTAGATCATCTAAAAAAAGAATCTATGGATATTATTAAAAATGTAATCACTATGGACATAAAGTTGAAGATTGCATATCCAAAACACTGACAATGAGGAAAATGGAATATTATTGGAGAAAGGAAGCAAACAACTCAGTTACATGTTTTAAGTGTGGAAAATCAAGACATATAACATCATAATGCAAAAAAGGAAACAATCAAGTAAGAACTGAACCTTGGAGACCATTTTTACTACCATGTTATATTTTCTCAAAGTTTGGTCAAGTCGCCTACAAGTGCAGATATCGGTTTACTACTCATAATGACAGAGATATCAGAGGAAAAATAATTGTAAATCAAGAACAAGTCAAAGGGGAAATGAAGAAGATATAGGTAAAGAAGGAAGCTGACACAACATCAATGGAAGCCCCTATGTTGAATAATGTAGGGAATTCAACTATCAACTAAGCAAGTAATTAATTTCTTGGGGACCTAAAAATTCATTAGAATAATCAATTAGTCCCTTAAATCAATTATGAGCCGAAGAATTCAATTAGCATAGATAGATGCGATAGGTAATTAGGAAATTTGAAAAATATTTGTATGAGATTATTATCGGTGAATCTATGTTACTATCAGTACAAAATGAACATTGTCAGCCTACAATAAATGTTTTTGTAAAAATAAATGTTGGACACCTTACCTCTATATATTACAACATCTATCTTATGAAAGTCACATTCTAAAGAGTGAATGCGAAAACAATCTTGAGTGAACATTACAAATTCATCTTACAGAAATAATATCTTAGCGAGTTGACTGAACAATAAACCATAGATGATTGAAAATTTCTTGAGAATTGTATAAAAGATATTATGGATGAGAAAATTGTATTAATCGACAGATCTTAGGAAATGGAACCCAAATATCAATTAAATTCATTGAAATGAGTGAAGCTGGAGCATTATATTGGATACCAAGTAGAGTTATATTGACAGAAGGCATTAGAGCTTATATTAAATGCAAGGAGAGTGTGATCAAAGATGGAGATATAAGTACAACCTACAAGGAACTATACAACGAGAATGAAATGCTGAATGAAGAGTATGGACATCTTGAAACAAAAAGACAGACACATATCGTGCACATGCCAAATAATTTTGAAGCTCAATGGATTAAATTTGTATTTATTCGAGTACATGGAGACTACATATGGTTGGAAGGAGATAGAAAAATAAAGATCACAAAAGAAATCATCTTTGGAGTCACTGGATTATCGACTAATGAATGAAAATGCGTAAAGGGACTCGATTCCGGAACAAAAATTGAAGGTATAGTAAGGTACAAACAAGATCAAAAACAATTTGTTGTAAGCAATATTATGGACAAATAAATGAAATTTATATCAATGGTTATCGGATACAAGATCTTTAAATCAAATTAATAGGTATATTGAACAATCAAGAATAAGTTACAATACAGTAATGTGGTGTTATTTCAAAGAAATTCAAACAAGAATGTATGGAAGATATCAGATACCACCTCACATTATTAAGAAATATAAGAAACATATATGGTTTTTGGTGAGCATACACTCATGCATAATTAAAGCAGTGGAACCACGAACCTCATGGATACATCCTACTAGATTTGAAATAAAAGAGCACATGATTTAATAACAAGTATTGAACAACTGTTGGATCAACCTAAGGATATGGTGCTGGAAATAATGGGAAGTATGTATTGAGAGGGGAGGGGTGAATCAGTACCTCTAAAACTTTTATCTCTTTTAACCTTTATCCATTTAGTAATCCATTGTATTAACAACCATTTGTTCTATCCTATCTTTGTGTAAGTTATATTAACTCATAAACTTAACAAACATGTAAACATCCATAGAAGCATTCATGAAATGTAATAACACATAACAAAAGATAAGGTAATGAAGAAAACCCCTGTTAGAAGGTAAAAACCATGGTGGGGATGGCACCCACAAAAACTTCACTATCTGCAAATTGGAAGGGGTCACTTAAGGCTTACAATCTGATCACTTCTGATGATCCACCCTTTTAGGAGTATCATGTAGAGACTGTTTAAGGTCTACTTTGTTAAGAGATTTAGCAACACTGTTTAGTGTTCACTTGGTTAAGAGATTTACAAAGGATTGTTAAATTCACCTTTCTTGAAAGGATTTCTTCTATTTTCTACACATGTTAGAATGTAGACAAAAATACTCATTGACACGAGTGTATGCAATCTTAAATTTTTGATTACAGATCCATTAAAATCACATGTACAAAGTATCACCTAATGTGATTGATTAATGCCTCTGTTGCTCGGTAGCCTTGATTCTTGGTTCTTGATAACCAAATTCACATTTTTCTATTCTTTCTTGAAAATATTAGTCTGATCCATAGATGTGCTCCTTAGCTACTCTCATCATCACATCCTCTCTCAAATGAATTATTACACATCTATTTATATAATAGATTGACCTAATTTAGTTTCACATATTACAAAGTTAACTCTATGATCAAAGGTTTACAACTTGACCTTGATCCCTAGTTTGCATGTTTATAATTAGTTAGACTAATTAAAACAATTATAATTACATTTCTTACCCCTCAAGAAATGATTTTAAATAAAATAAAAAAGCTAAATATAAAACATGAGTGCTTTATCTGACGTGGAAGTTAGATCCATATTTCTTGGGATATAACCGAATTTCGATGTCAAATTCTTAGGTTGCTCTGAAAGTCTTTCAATGTTCCTTTGTTGAACTATCTATCAGGTTCCCTTTCTCTATCAGGTTCCTCTCTTTACTGGTCTGTCAATTTATGGTGTAACCTTCTTGTCAGGTTTCTCTATATCATTTTTGGGTTTCACTTTCGGTTTACACTGTAAAACTTGTGTTGTCAAGTTTCTCTTTACTTAGCACTTTTAGTCTAAACTGAAACCTATCTTTCGGTGTAGCGTAACCGATGGTTCAAAAACTATTTCTCTTTGCATATACTAATGGAAAAAATATGTCATCAATCTCCCCCTTTGACATTAGTATCAAAAATTGATATGTGCAAAATACTAAAAATGTTTATAGTATGTACACCATGTATATTACTTTGTCATTTCATGACTCTGCCTATGCATATGCTGGTATAATATATTATAGGTGTATGTACACTTGTCTTTATACTATTTCTTCCTTTTCACCTTGTCTTTTCCCTTTGTGCTATATGTACTATACATATCATTCTCCTCTATTGTACATACATATCGTTTTCCCCTTATATGATCTGTACATATCATTTCCCCCCTTTTTTGATAGTAAGGGCAAAGGTGTAAACCTATAATTTATCAAAAATATGAGAGTGAGAGGTCTTCATTTCCTCCGTCATCTTCTCCCATTGCTCCTTTAGATTCTCAAGAGCCATATGCTTGAGTGTAATCCTGGCATGCATGTTGTAGTGTAATCCTCGCTGTTGCAAAAGTGCGAGGTTCAGTAATAGTTGAGCCTGTAGCTCGGTAACCTCTTCTCTGAATTATGATTCTTCTTCCCAAATTTCTTGTCTTAACATTTTGATCTCTATTATCTTTCCATAATTCAATTTAATTGCATTTTCATCTTTGGTTATACCTTGTGCACTAGTATTTAGATCTGAATCTAACTTTTCTATCTTTTCACTATTGTCCTTAGTGAATTTATCCAAAGTGCACAATTTTTGTATTAAGGAAATTGCTTCAGTAATGATTGGATCCAACTCATTGGCTATTTCTAAAAGCATTAACTTTTTATCCGCCACTTCTTGGCTGATCTTTTTTATTAGTTTGTATTGGAACCTCTGTTCTTCTTGTTCCTCAATCACCTTTTCTACATCCACATTCTATGTTGTGATGGCGTCGGTGAGAATGACAAGTTGATCCAGAATGGGTGCATTGTGATCAACATCAATGTCAAGAAATATTTGGCTTAAGATAGCTCTTGTGTTTTCTAGCACTAGAGAGTCCCTCTTCTCTTTTCTAAGCTTTTCTTGCATTGCTTTCCTTTGACATATCTCTCCATATTCTTGGAGAGCTTCAAAATCTAAAGTAGTTGGATCACATTTTGGTATTTCAATGTGTATCATCAGAAAATGGAAGCACTTCCATTTTGGACTGGTTTATCCCTCTAAGTAAGTGTTTTGGGGTCATTTCAAGTGCCTTGAATGGGTCTCTAACTTGGATCTCATGGATTTTTCCCCTGTTCTGCCCCATTTTCCACTTCTCTCTGCTTGTTTTTGGCATCTTGAACTGCAGATCTGAGACTCTTGACCTCAGGGTCAAGGTCGACCTTCTAGGTCAAGGTCAACCTTGACCCTGACTTAGGTCAAGGTTGACCTTGACCCTAACCCAAGGTCTAGATTTCATTTTTTAGGGTTTTCAGATGTCAGGATTTGGAAAGATTTAATTCCTGCATTTCTGGATGTCCAATTTCCTCTCATTTTCTCTAAGTGAAACCTAAGCATGAAGGAAAAATCTATGCATGATCTATTGAAGCAAGTCTACTCTCAAGAATCCAAGTATTCAAATACATTCAAGCATTCAATTCCTCAAGGAGATCCATGGGTAGCCATTGAAGGATTCAAGCTCTATGGAGCCCTCTTGTTGAAGATTTCTCCATCCACATCCATGCAAGCCTCTTCCTATTCCAAGACCCATTCAAGATTGGTGTTGAAGATCTACAAACAATTTATTTGAGACATCCTACATCCTACATCCCACATCCTACTTTCTACATTCTACATCCATTTGGTGCATACATACTTGTGGATCCAAGGATTCAAATCCTCCACAAGGGTTTCTATACAACCAAGGTGAATTGGTTTATTTACTTTGTTTATTTATGCAATTTCAATTATACTTTAAGGTTAATTCCAAAATTGGGGTTTGAACAAGACAAACCCCTCCTCAAAAAAAAAAATCACTTTTCTTGTAGGTACAGGTACAAGACAATGAATTTGGGAGCAGATTCAGATACCCTTTTCAGTCAACTTTCGAGATCCGCAAACAAAATTTCCGTTGGAGTAGTGTAGGTTGAGGTCAACATTATGGGGCACAATTATGCCCCTGCAAAGAGGTCAAGGTTGACCTAACTTAGAAAAGAAAAATATTTATGGGTTTTCTCCATCTCTGCATTTTTGTTCCAGATCCGGTTGCAGAATTTCCCGAAACCTGACACAAACATCATAAAACATGCTTTTCTAGATCTGCTATATTTTGAGGTTAGTACTTGTATTCAATTCATTTCAATTAAGGTTTCAATAAATTCTATTACATAATCTTCATCCATTATTTGGGATTGTAAGAATTTCTTCTTCCTTCTTATTTTCGATCGATTGATGCATTTGTGTATTAACCATTTGGTTGATTAAAGTGGATCTTTCCTTTGTGAAATTTGGGGCTAAGAGGAAAATCTTACCTTATCTACTATTTCAACAATACAATTTATCTAATAATAATAAAAATACATTCAATTTCTACCCCACTTCATTATTCATATCTTACATTTTGATAATAATTCCATTTTAAATGTTACATTTTGGTGAACTCGCGTTAGACAACTCTTTCTTTTTGGTGTTAGATTTACATTTCATGTTAGATATTGCATGCATATTATATTAGCCTTCTTTTATTTTCTTGCATTTATATTTATTAGTTAGTTCATTTACATTACATTGGTGTATGAGCTTTACTACGTCTAGTCCTACCTACAATATTCTGGTTAGAAGAAGCCGTAGACTTAATGGTTCCTTTGATCCCAAGTCTTCCTCTCCTTTATTTAGGATCCCGGATGAAAATTTGATTACTCATGATTCTAATCCTTCTATGGAGCATAACTCTTCTCACTCATCTCATGATGAGGATGATACTTTAAGAGTTCCTCCTGAGCAAGTCCAAAAACTGTCAACTCAACTTGATAAAATGGGAAATTGGCTTATTCAAGAAAACCATAATCAAGATTCTATCTAAGCTATAGAGGATCTTAAGAAATTCCTTCATGATAGTGATCAAGGTGTTAATATCTTGTGTGGTATTACTCATCTTATACATTTAAATGTTAAACCTTTATCTCAAGAAGCTCAATATTTAGGATTTACTCCTCTTGTCACTAGTGTGGAACCTGCTTCTATTCCTTTACCTAGAAATCCTACTGATACTCCTCCTTTAGTGACTAGATCTCTTACATTTTCCAATCCTCTAACTTCACATCTTCCACCTCAATCTCTTCCTGTGAGTGTTCCACTGGTATCTTTACCCACCTCACAACCTTCTTACTATAGTGTTCCTTTTGCTTATTCCAATCCTCTTCAAACTATGGTTCCAAGTTTTCCACCAGTTGTGCTTTCCATTCCCACCGCTTCCTACACTTTTCCTAGTGTTCCTAATGTTTCTATGCCTCCTGTTTCTTCTAATGATTCCATAATTATTAGTTTGGCTCAAATTGTGTCCTCTTTACAACAACAACTTGCATCCTTAACTCAATCCAAGTTTAGTATTCCTACATGTGACATGGGTATTCCTTTATCCCTAGACATTATTCATGCTCCTGTCCCTTGGCAAGCCGATATGCCTCACCTTGAGAATTACACTGGTAAGGGAGATCCTGTCACTCATGTTAAAACATTTCAAATTCTTTGTAGTGACTATCCTCATGACCATAGGATTTTAGCCAAGTTGTTTGCTATAAATTTTCATGATAAGGCTTTGCAATGGTATTATTCCTTGCCTCTTTATTCTATTTATTCCTTTCCAAAAATTGCTAATACCTTTATCCAACAGTTTCAAAATAACATTGGTCCGCAAGTCTCCTTAACTGATTTGATGCGTTGTAAACAAAATACTAAAGAAAAGTTGACTGAATTTATTGGTAGATTTAAGCATTTTTATCCTCAAATTTCTTATCATATTCCTGATATTGATATTCAACATATGTTTAAGTCAAATTTGCAAAAGGATATTAGAGATAAGATTCTACTTACTAAATTTACCTCTTTTCAACAAATTTGTGCAGTGCTTCATCATTATCAATTACAAGTGAGTCAATTTGAGAACAACACTCCAATGGCTCATGTCCCAATTGATAAGAGTGATGTTTCTCCTAATCCCAACAAGTTTCATAAGCATAAAAAATATGTCAAAATATATAAACAAGAAAATGCAGTTGCTGATCAAGTTGTTGTTGCATCTCACAATGCCACTTCTGCATCCATTGCTTTTTGTTTAAATTGTATGTTTACTCCTCTTTCTGAATCTTTACATTCTATTATGAGTAAATTGTTAACTACTAATATGATTACTTTTCCTCCTGTTTGACCTCTTCTTCCTACTATGATGGCATCAAAATCCTTTGATTCCAAATTATTTTGTCAATACCATCGTCAAAATGGCCATGATTCTGAGAAGTGTTATTCCCTAAAACATAAGGTTCAAGATTTAATTGATTCTAAAACTTTATCTATTTATCATTTTGATGGTAGTGTGAACAAATTTGTCTCTCCTCCTAATCAAAATCTCCAAATCTATATGAACCCATTACCTTCACATGATACTAATACCATTGTTCAACCATCTTCTTTGGATATTGTTTATGATTCAAAAATGGATGATCTCAACCATATTGTTAACCATGTGGAGTAAGTTGTTTCATCTCAACCTACTCTTCAAGATCCTTCACCTCCACCCCAATTTCAAATTCCACCTCAACCTAAACTGAAACTTCAGACTAAACCTTCAAAACAACCTAAGGATAAAAGACCTCGGGAACTCTTGATCACCTTTGATGATTGTGAGACTACTAAATCTCCTGATGGTCCCCTCTACATTTATGATAGGATTGCTAAGATACCTACGTGTGCTTTTCTTGTTGATCCTACTTCCTTAGTCAATGTCATCACTAAAGAAAATTTTTTTATGAAGAAATTAAAACGTGATTATTATGATACATATGATGTGTGGATTCAAACTTGTAATGGTTTTCTCTATCCATCATTTGGTTCTATTAACTTACCTATTGAACTTTGTGGTAAAGTTGTGGACTACATTAATTTTTGTCCCTACTTCAGATCAATTTCAAGTTAAGCTTGGTTAGCCTTGGTTGACTGCCATGTGTGCCATTGCTTATCCTATCCATAAGTGTATTAAGTTCATTCATGATGAAGAGGTGAAATGATTAATCATAGCTTATATCAACCTTATAGGCCTAGGGATTGTGCTACCATTGACTTCTTTTGGCCTTCACTACCTAATTCATGTCCTCCTCGACTGGATAATCTTTTTCATTCATATCAAGCCTATAAACATCACAAGATTCTTGAGTTAAGTATGCCCCAAATTGATCATAACCATAGTCTTTTGACTACACCTTCTATACCTCCTTTATCCATTACTTCTAGTTTTGTTAATCAAACTCCTAGTGTTTCTTTAAAACCTCCTAAGAATCCTACTAATCCTCCTATAAAACCTGTGAAGGAACCCGTTGTTGTTCCTCCTAGTTCTCCACATATTTCAAACAAGATAAAATGTAACAAATCTGCCAATGAACATCGTAAGAAGCGTCAAGCTCATGCTAGGGCCCCTACCTATGTTCTTCAAAATTCTTTACCTTCTTTTGATCAGCCTATGCCTGATGTTTTGGAGGAAGTTAATGTTAATAATAATGTTAAGATGAATAATTATGATGATTCTATTTGCATCTTAGATTCTATTTCGATTAATCTTGATGAAGAAGATACTCTTGATGATCCTATTGATGCTAATGATGAATAAGAGACTATTGATCTTGATATTGATTTACCTTATATGCTTTCCACATAACTGATAATTACACCTAGTATCGAACATCACGATTCTCAAGAGGATCCTTGTTTGGAACTGGCTATTATTCTAACGGTGTTGGATATAGTCCCTCTTGTGAGTTTCCCACCTTCCCTAAGTGATATAAACTGAGATGTGGAGAGTATGCGATGCCCTTGATTGGCTTGTCCTCCATGGTAGCCTTTTATGTGTTTTCCTGTTGTATTGTGCTTCTCCCGTACTGTATTTGCTAAATTTTTGTTAGATTATTTTATACGAACCTTGTTACTTTGTTGGTGCAAGGTGATAAAGGAATCAAACCTGTTGTACAATTCTTCTATATGTATCTCTACTCTTCCATATGTTCTTTTCATGTTATGTTGTACATGTGCTATTGTTTGTAAATGTTTTCCTTGTGTAGTTCGCTTGGATTTGCGACATGGTAGCACTAATTATTTTTGGTCTCCATGTTGTGGTCCAAAAAGACTCTTCTTTGTAACTCTTACATTTTCTTTCCTCCATTGTGATTGTAGTTCTACTTTCTTTGGGGAATGATGTCAATTCATTTTCAATAATATCATATCTATATATACATATTTGTTGGAATTATGTTATATTTTTCATCAGTGAAAACACTTATTCGATTCTGAATGCTTACCAAGCTCATCACTTAGTCCACAGCTTATACCGAGCATTCAGTAATCACTTTGTAAAGCTCAACGGTTAAACAATTCAAACCGAGCAGAACAGTGGTCACTGAGCATATGAACAGTTCAGCTGTGTTTACCGAGAAGAGCAACATGTACCGAGCAGACGATAGTCATCGAGCTTCACCGTAACTACTGATCCATTAGTTGAAGCCAACCGAGAAGTCAGTTTCCACTGAGTCACCAGCGGTCACCGAGTGACACTATAGCTACCGAGTCACCAACGGCTACCGAGCTCCAAGCTACACTTCGGGACTAGTATGGACTGAGCTTCTACTCTTACCGAGAGCATGACGATGCCGAGTATTGTAGTGGATGCCGAGTATCAGAAGATCACCGAGCCAGCTTGAGAAACCCGAGCTTCTACCGACTCAGTAATATTTTGTTTACTTATGAAAGGCCGACTCAGGAATAAGTTTATCTTATTTTATTTATTTGTATTTGGCCGACCTTGTAAATTGTAATTATGGGAATAGTATATATATGTAATGTATTATACCATTTGAAGTGTG
>MU225102.1:1486230-1501102 GCA_018584345.1 Thuja plicata | reverse complement strand
GTGATCAGTACTCAAAGGATCTTATCAGCAATAAATTTGTAAGTCAAGATCTACTGTTTCATCCTAATAGTTGAATCAGTTTGTAAATCCTTTAACAGGGTAGACTTAACAGTCTTTCATAAATCTCTTAACAGAGTGCATACTTCATTGTATGTTTGATCCTCTAACAAGGTGGACCTAGCAGTCCTAATTGCTTCTAACAGGGCAGATCATCAGAAGTGATCAATGTAAGCCTTAACCAGCCAACTTTATACTGCAGTACCAAAGTTTTGTGGGTACTATCCCCACCCCAGTTTTACTTTCTATTTGGAAGGTTTCTGGGTCACCAAATCTTTGTGTTTATGTGTTATGAATGATTATATTTTCATGCTTGCAGTAGATTAGATGAATGAATGGTTAAATATATACAAGTGCAGAAATGACTTAAAGTTTTAAGAGTTACTGATTCACCCCTCCCCTCTCAGTAACTTGGTTAGTCTTGATTATTTCCAACACATATTATCCTATGATCATACTAACCCCATGGTAGGTAGATCCCTTCCGTGTTCTCTGTATGTGGTATTTCCCTTGATTTATCTTTGCTTGGGGGCATCTCATAGTGGAAATGTAATCAATGGAGTTGTTTATGTTTCCGTTAAAGCCATTGCTCCTGTTAAAGTTTTAGCAATGAATTTAACATGGGGGCTTATGCTCTACTCACCTTTTTGCACACATGCACTTTCAAAATATTTTCAAAACTTAAAACCTTTCCCTTTATGGATTAAAGACTAATCCTTAAAGCATGGATTTATACCTTATAGGATCTCTTGATCCCTCCAGTTTCAATTTAAAAGGATCTCTTGATCCATCCAATTTAAATTTACAAGGATCTCTTGATCCCTTCAGTTTCAATATACCAATATTTTTGATCCCTTAAGGTCGGAAGGTGTCCTCAAGAATGGATCTCTTTGTATTTTGGATTTTCTCTTTTGGAGTAGAATATTCCCAAGAGTAAAACCTTGATGGGTTGACTAGTGAGTAGCCACATTCATTAGATAGTTCAACTCCATCTTTCCAGTTGCACTTTTTCCTTGTGTGATTCACAATGGGACATAGGTTCTCATTGGGCGAGGTAATCACACCCTCTCTCTTTCTCTTTGACTGGTGATGTCTATCTTATTGTAATCTTGGGGTTGAAAAATACTTGAGTCCCTGGGGGCTTGAGTATTCCTTTGTCCCTTTTTATTTTAATAAGATTTTCTTTTCTTTTGATCTCCTTTAACAAGAGTTTGTATTGAGTCCATACTCTTTCTAAAGTGGGGGCTGAATGTATCATCAGAAAATGGAAGCACTTCCATTTTGGACTGGTTTAGCCCTTCGAGTAAGTGTTTTGGGGTCATGGTCTCTAACTTGGATCTGGCTTTTCCCCCTATTCTACCCCATTTTCCACTTCTCTCCACCTATTTTTGGCATCCTAAATTGCAAATATGAGATTCTTGACCTCATGGTCAAGGTTGACCTCAACCCTGACCTAGGTCAGAGTCAACCTCAACCTAGACCCAGGGTCTAGATTTCATTTTTCCATGGTTTCTAGATGTTGGGCTTTAAAAATATTTAATTCCCGCTTCTGGGTTGGCTGTTTTGGTCTTCAAGGCAGTGACTCTTGAAATTATATTTAATATAGGTCCACTTCTAGGGGTATAGGTCTAATTGGAATTTAATTCTCCTATGTAGGCCTCTCTAGAAGATTGTGCCCTAGATTCATATATAAGGAAGCCTTCTCCTCTCATTTTCTCTAAGTGAAATCTAAGCGTGAAGGAAAACTCTATGCATGATCTATTGAAGCAATCACCTACTCTCAAGAATCCAAGCATTCAAATAAATTCAAGCATTCAATTCATCAAGGAGAGCTATGGGTAGCCATTGAAGGATTCAATTTCTATGGAGCCCTCTTTTTGAAGATTTCTCTATCCACATCCATGCAAGCCTCTTCCTATTCCAAAATCTATTCAATATTGGTGTTGAAGATCTAAAATAAATTGATTTGAGACATCCTACATCCTACATTCTACATTCTACATCCATTTGGTGCATATATACTTGTGGATCCAAGGATTTGAATCCTCCACAAGGGTTTCTATAAAACCAAGGTGAATTGGTTTATTTATGCAATTTCAATTATACTTTAAGGTTAATTCCAAAACTGGGGTTTAACCAAGGAAAACCCCTTCCCAACAAAAAAAACCATTTTTCTTGTAGGTACAGGTACATGACAGTGAATTTGGGAGCAGATTTGGATACCCTTTTCGATCAAATTCTAGGATCCCAAAACATAATTTCTATCGGAGTAATGTAGGTCAAGGTCAAAATTTTGGGGCACAATTGTGCCCTTGCAAAGAGGTCAAGGTCCACTTGACTCAAAAAAGGAAAATATTTCTGGGTTTTCTCCATCTCTGCGTTTCTTTTCCAGATCCGGTTGCAAAAATTTTTGAAACCTGACACAGACATCAGAAAATAGGCTTTTCTAGATCTGCTATATTTTGAGGTTAGTACTTGTCTTTAATTCATTTGAATTAAGGTTTCAATCAATTCTATTATATACTCTTCAACCATTATTCAGGATTGTAAGACTTTCTTCTTCCTTTTTATTTCTGATCGATTGATGCATTTGTGTATTAACCATTTGGTTGATCAAAGTGGATCTTTTCTTTGTGAAATTTGGGGCTAAGAGGAAAATCTTACCTTATCCACTATTTCAACAATACAAATTATCCAATAATAATAAGAATACATTCAATTTCTACCCCATTTCATTATTCATATCTTACATTATGATAACAATTCTATTTTATATGTTACACAATGATTTCATCAAGTGTGACCTCCAACTTACTCTTCTTTGTTTTCTTCTTTTTCTTTTGAGATGCACCCGTATGCAATACCATAGCCAGCTTCTCTGCTTGGTCTGATGTGTTGGAGGAAGGTTTTGGTGGTGTTGTACCTTTTTCTTTCTTCTCAAGGTTTTCCTTTTGGTTGTCTGTGGATGTATCCTCATCAACCTTCGGTGTATCTGCAACATCTCCTTTGGTGTCCTTAGGAGTGGTATCAACTGTCTTATCTTGTTCACATTTCTCTTTGTGCACTTCATCTATATCTTTCATTTGTGCATCATGTTTTGTGTTATCTATAGTTATAACATTTTGATCTCCTCCGATGAAATTCTGGTCATTGGCTGTGTCTTTCGTTTCTCCTTCCCCTGCATCCTCGGGTATGCTTGCATCAGGATCGGGGGTCTTCTCCTTCTATGAGATTATATTGATTGCCTAAATCAATAATGACATCTGGCTCAGTATGTTTACTTGTGCAACATCAATAGATGTATCTTGATCCTTGGGTTGATTATATGTAATAGTAATAGCTTCATCTCCCTTTACCTTATCTGCAGGATCTTCAGTAATATCAATGATAGTTTTGTTCGGCCAAGTTTCATCAACAATATCCATATCCTTGTTGGCTTCTTTTTCCAATTCTACTGTTGTGACATCCTCTATTTCATTTACAAGGATATGATCTTGGCTAGGTTTAGCTAGAGAGTCACCATTGTGTGGCTCATTTGTGAGATGTAATCCTCTCTTGGGGCTTGCTTCCTCAGTAGGTCTATTGAGTATTTTACTCCAAATTTTGTTACTTTCCTTCTCTAGCTCTATAAGCCTTCACTCTAGAACCTTGTAAGCTCTCAACTTGGGTGAGAACTCCTTTACATGTTTCTCCATCATCTCCTTGATTTATTCCATTTTGGACTTGGGAGGCATAAGAGAAACTAGGACTCATTTCCTTATCTCCTTCTCATTCTTTAATGCATAAGTCCATCTGGCAGATAATCTTTCATGTAGTTCTTTTGGCATTTTGTCATCGAATTGTACAGGTACATATTTGAAGTTGATCATTTCTTTGATGAGTGCCTCCTCAATCTTGTTCTTATCTTCGGGCTCTAGTGTTATCAATTTTCTAACTTTCGTGTCAGTTAAGCCACCTCTTTTTGCAATTGACTCACATATCTCATAAATAGTTTCAGGAATATTACTCTTTTCTATTTGGACATATTCATCCTGTTGAGTATCTTCGATATCTTTCTTGGTTAGGATTAATTTCCTTCTCCTCTTTGGTTTTGTTGTCTTTTTTGTTTGATGTTTTCTTTTGTAGGTCCTCACTTGACCTTTCTTAATAGATGGTGAGTATGCCTTTACATTTTGGATCCTTTTCCTCTGAGCAGTTGTTGTCCTTGCCTTATTCAGGGGTAGAGTACATCAAAATCTATTGACTCTGAGTTAGTCACCTTGTCTACTTCACCAATGGGTGACTGATCCTTGGTTTCCTCTATCTTTTTAGTTTCTTCTTCATCTACCGACAACTTTTTCTTCAAAGTCTTTACCATCTTATCTTTCTTCCTATTAATATTTTTCACAACTAAGCCAATTTTTATCCTTTTCTTGGTTTCCTCGTAATTTCCAAACTTAGGTTGTGATTTATCCAGAGGTTCATTTATTAATGCCTCAATAGCATTTGTATCTTGATCTATGTTCACCTCATAGTCAAGTGGTGCCATCCACGTTGTCCTTAGTACAACTGGCTTTATGTAGATGTAATCAGTGTCCACCATGAAACATATTTTAGTCTTGTATTTCTCTACCTGTTGTTCTGGTATACTCATTATCTTTTTCATTCTCTCTTTGAATCCAGAGAAATACTCATCCATTATTTATTCAAAATTGTCTCCAAGTGATTTGATGAATTCACTTATTTGAACTATCATTGGTCGAGCAGTGTCCCATTTCACATCACCTATAGATGGGAAGTATTCTTGGAAATAGAAAAATATGCACATGATGAGTGAACCAAAATTACAAGAGTTGGACTTTGTAGTCCTTATTGTCTTCATGTTCTCATCTAATTGCCTTGGTAGAAGTTCTAATAGATCCAACTGCAGTCCCTTATTGACAATCTTGTATGTTGTATCCACTGCTCCAAATGTAATATTCTTCATCCTGCTAGCCTGAAAGAACTTGTATCCTAAGACACATGCTCCAAATTTCATTTTAACATCATTGATGGTGGATACCTTTAATCCTATTCCATCCCATGTTTCTCCTGTGTTCTTTTCAATGTCAGCTTTGGGAGGATGTTTCAGTGCCTTTACCTTATTAGTTATGGGATAACCAGTAACAGCGTGTATAACATCCCTTGTTATCAGTTTTGGCTCATCCAACCATATCTTTTGGTTAAGTATCCTGCTTAGTACTAACTGAATCCATTTGGTCTTGAATTCCTTCAAAAATAGTAGGGCATGTGTGAGCCCTTTTACTTCAATGTGTTTATTCTCTTCCTTGATAATTCCATCATCATTACAAAGATTCTTGAAAGCTTTCTCAACTTACAAGTCTCCTATTTCTACTATCTTGCAGTGTATATAAGCTCACACGTCTTCAATGAGCAAAACCCTAACTGGTATAATGGAGAATGCACTAGCATTATCGGGTTGTGAAGCAACCTCAGGAAATATTTTGTAGTGAGGTTCTTCACAGATTGCATTCTTGATTAGATTGACTTTATTCTTCTTCCCATTCTTGAGCTTGGAGGTTCTTGAAGTAGTTGCCATTGATTCTGAATTTAGGGCTTTTTCCCATAAATTAAAACAAAGTTCTTAGTTATCTTTGTTACTTACTTCAACCTCTGTAGATGTTAGGAATCTGTTTGGAGTGTAGGGAGTCGAGTTGTAGGCACTCTGCAATTGGGTCACTTCGTGCTCAAGTTTATCTCTATCTCTTCGCTCTAGTCGCTTGGTGAAAAATAAAACCCTTCCGTCATTTATTTATAGACTTTTCCGTAATTCATGTCATAAATGCTCACCTACTTCTCGGTGTTGAGAGACAGAGTCATAGGGTGATACAAAAATAAAATTCTTGATGTGAATGCAATGCTTCGGGGCAGTTGTCAACTTATTAGATCAACTGATAGATTTCAGTATTTGGTAAAGACAACATGTCAACTTTCATGATTACTGATGGATCTCGGTTTACACTAGCGACTTAGCTTTTGATGTGTTAACCAATGATGCTCGATAAGTATAGGAAAATTAGATTTGTATGTACACCGATGATTTTTGGTAAGCATTGACCAATGAAATTGAATTCACATAATTGTAACAAGTAATACCATAGTGCATCTTTAATCATGCTAGTTTTGCAATTTATTAATGTATAATGGAACTGATGAAAAATATAACTTGGTATAATGTAGTTCCATACTTACTTGTTTTGCTTAGGTGGGGATGGTGATGTCACCAGATCCATTGGATAAGGTGTCACCACTTGTATTGCTTGGTCTAGCTTCATCAACATTTGTAGCTTTCCTCCATGTTTTGTTTCTCATCTTCCTGATGTCTTCAATGGTGTTTCCATTGGCAAAGGTGTTGGTCTCTGTCACTCAATCTCGACAGTCTTTTCTTAGATGACCAAATTTATGACAGTGTAGACATGCCATTCCGGGGTTAGTCCAACTCCTAGACTTTCTCAACCATTGTCTCTTGTAGTTTGTATCTATGTGTCCAAATCTTCCACATAATATGTAGTTGGCCCATGTGTTATAGTCCCACACATATGAGTTACTGACTCTTCATGGTTGATAAGAAGTTTCATTTTCTTTAGGCTTCCATGCTTGCCTTTTCTTCTTCATGCATTCAAGAGATGTGTGCCCATGCATTTTGCAGGTAGGACAGTATTTGTCCATGTAGGTTTCCTTCTTTGTTTGTTTCACCTCAGATTTACATTCATATGCTTTCTATCCTTTCTTGTTACATTTATAACAAATTCCTATGAATAAAAGTGTGGAGTGAGGAATACCTTTCATTTTTCTTCTGCAAACATTTGAAGTGTGGACAAGCTTTCCACAGTGATTGCATGACTACTTTTTGGGTCTTGGATTTGCATATACATTCTTTGGATCAGCTTGGTATGGTGACTCTCAATTTTTGGTATACCCTAGTCCAGTATTGTTGTTGACTCTTCTTTGTCTTTCAAGAAAATCATCCATCCTTTTAGTCTTTTCTTTAGCTCTCTTGATCATGTCATTATGTTGCTTCTGAATTATGACTTCATTGTTCAACTTTTTATTTTCTTCTCTTAGCTCACCGATGGCTTCTATTCTTTCAATGAGTTCAATGCTCATTCCGTTTGCCTCCTGACTCATAAGAATAATCTGATTTGTGATCTCATGATAATGTTATGTTAGTCTTTGTATCTCTGACTCTTTCTCTTATAGATTTTCAGTAATCTTCCTTCTATCATCAATAAATAGTGTTTTTTTTTCTCAGCTTGTCTAGCATTGTGCATGACATCAATCATCCTTACCATCTGTGTCTCTTGACCGATTTGTAGAGATTTTACTTGTCCAGCCAGATGTTGATTGATTTCATTCAGTCTTGTGATGCTTTCTTTTGATGTGTCTGATGCTTTTCTTGTTGTAGATCCTAAAGGCTCAAATAGATCTGGTATCTCTTCTTCATGATAGTATGTTTCATTATAGTGAGATGCCATAATCTTTCTTTCATCTAGTAGCTGTCTCATCTTCATTCTATCTTTTTTATACTGCTCATAGAAGATCTGAATTTATAGTTTCTGATTCTCAATACTCTTGTCAAGCTTGTACTTCTCCATTGTCTGATCTTTTCTCTTGAGTCTTTTAAAATTCTCCAATTAAGAGTTCTATCTCTGATACCAATTTTTGGAAGTAATCAGAATTATGTACTGAGAGGGGAGGGGTGAATCAGTACCTCAAAAACTTTTATCTCTTTTAACCTTTATCCATTTAGTAATCCATTGTATTACCAACCATCTGTTCTATCCTATCTTTATGTAAGTTATATTAACTCATAAACTTAACAAACATGTAAACATCCATAGAAGCATTAATGAAATTTAATAACACATAACAAAAGATATGGTAATGCAGAAAACCCTTGTTAGAAGGTAAAAACTATGGTGGGGATGACACCCACAAAAACTTCACTATCTACAAATTGGAAGGGGCCAGTTAAGGATTAAAATTTGATCACTTCTGATGATCTACCCTATTAGGAGTATCATGTGAAGACTGGTTAAGGTCTACTATGTTAAGAGATTTAGCAACACTATTTAGTGTGTACTCAGTTAAGAGATTTACAAAGGATTGTTAAATACACCTTTCTTGAAAGGATTTCTTCTATTTTCTACACTTGTTAGAATGTAGACAAAAATACTCATTGACCTGAGTGTATGAAATCTTCAATTGTTGATTACAGATCCATTAAAATCACATGTACAAAGTATCACCTAATGTGATTGATTAATACCTCTATTGCTCAGTAGCCTTGATTCTTGGTTCTTGATAACCAAATTCATCTTTTTTTGTTCTTGCTTGAAACTCTCAGTCTGATCCATAGATGTGCTCCTTAGCTACTCTCATCATCACATCCTATTTCAAATGAATGATTACACATCTATTTATACAATAGATTAACCTAATTTAGTTTCACGTATTACAAAGTTAACTCTATGATCAAAGGTTTACAACTTGACCTTGATCCCTAGTTTGCATGTTTTTAATCAGTTAGACTGATTAAAACAATTATAATTATATTGCTTGTCCCTCAAGAAATGGTTTTAAATAAAATCAAAAAGATAAATTTAAAACATGAGTTCTTTATCTAACGTGGAAGTCAGATCCACATTTCTTAGGAGATAACTTACTTTTGGTGTCTGATGCTTAGGTTGCTCTGAAAGTCTTTCAGTGTTCCTTTGTTGAACTATCTTTCGGGTTCCCTTGCTCTATCAGGTTCCTCTCTTTACTTCTCTATCAGTTTATAGTGTAACCTTCTTGTCGGGTTTCTCTATATTATTTTTGGTTTACACTGTAAAACTTGTGTCGTTAGGTTTCTCTTTACTTAGCACTTTCAGTCTGAATTGAAACTTGTCTTTCAGTGTAGTGTAACAAACGGTTCAAAAATTGTTTCTCTTTGCATATACTAATGGAAAAATATATGTCATCATATGGAAGCTAATCAGTTTGGAACCTATGAAGAAGTTTAAAAAAGGATAATAATGGAAGAAAAGAAATCAAAGGAAGAGGTTAGTAGTACTATGAGAAAATAGAAATCAACTACCGTACCTGAAACATATGACAAGATCAGGATTAAGAAAGCTAAATAGATACAACCTACCAAAAAAGTGTAATCTACAACAAGAAATAATACAAGAGGAAAATCAATAGTAGAAGCAAGCACAAGGACACATATAAAGGAAAATGAACCTGAGATTGAACAAACAAGATCAATAATTCTGAGGATAGATAGTGAATTAGCGAAAGGAATAAGAGAGCATGGAACTATCACACACATACATGGAATCAAGTATAGGACATGGTCAGAAGAAGAAAATAAAATTGTTGAAGATGGAATAGAAATTTACTTACACAAATTCAAAAGATTTCCAAATGAGTTAGAACAAAATATTCCTGATGAATTACTAGACAAAATCAATATAAGATGGAATGAAGCCGCAGAGCAAGAAAAGTTAAGCAAAGAAAGAACGTTTATCATTACAAATCTAGGAAAAAATGTTGAATAAATTGATTTATTGATGACAAAATATAAAAAATAGATTTCTCAAAAAGAACAGAACAACCAAGTTACTA
The DNA here is from genome assembly GCA_018584345.1 of Thuja plicata. Lineage (NCBI taxonomy): Eukaryota > Viridiplantae > Streptophyta > Pinopsida > Cupressales > Cupressaceae > Thuja > Thuja plicata. The sequence goes on along the minus strand of MU225102.1, from coordinate 1,491,397 downwards.
GCAGGATTACATAGACAAGTAGAAGAAGAAGCACTACAAAAGTGGAACATGGTATTTATTGTAGAAGACACCCCAATAAGATTTGATGAAGGACAAGAGGATCAACCTATTGAAATGCATGATGATACAAGTACTGAGGAAGATGAATATCTTGAGGAGACTACAAATGAATACACTGGAAAATAACAAGAAACACATTCTACCAATATAGCACACGTTATCGGTGAGTTAAATGAAACTGAGGAAGAACAAGTTGCAAGGACATTAAAAAGTATTACTATGATTACAACAACATGAGAAAAGAGAAACAAAGATTTAGAAAGTGAAGAAATAGAATATTTAGATGAAAGACTTGACTTTGCAATTTTGAAGAAAGATCCACATAAGCTACATTACAAGGAATACCTATTATATGTGGAGAAATACAAAGAAAATACAACTATAGAGAAACAGTTAAGGGAGAAACAAAAGAATTAAATCATTAGAGAAAAATTGAAAAAAATTTCAAGCTTACTATAGATAATCATTGTTGATGAGAATGAATCAGTTACAACACAGTTAAGGACATTTGTGGACACAATAAAAAATAATCAAAATCTCAAAGCAGAACTAAGAAGAAAAATATAGCATAGTTCATTTACTGATAGAAGCATAAATAAAATGATAAGTCACATAAATTTTTTTGGAGAGACAGGAGGATATAAATGAGACATTAACTAAAACAACTAACATCACAAAGAAGCTACTTACATGTACTAATATATCAATTGAGGAATCATGTATGATAAGTATACTTATGGATATGATGCAAAAATAGATACAAGCTACATCTAACCTACTGAGAACAGTAGAAAGGAATGATAAAGAAGATATTACCAATATAATAATAAATGTGAAGATTCATATCATTTCAATCAATCACCTATAGGAACAATGAAATATAGTTTTGGGAAAAGTACAGACAGAAGGAGCAGAAAATAATTAATACCACAATAGTAACATTTTCTGGTCGCCTTTGGCATTGTTGTCAAAGGGGGAGTAATAAGATGATAGGTAGATGGGAGTGATAAGAATATGAGAGTGATGAAGATGATGAAGAAAATAAAATGAGGAAAGAATAAGCTGAAGAGAGTACATGAAAAGGGGGAGCATCAAATCAAATGGAGAACAGTAAGAAGAATGATGATAGAAAGGTTTCACCATCAATGCCAAAGGGGGAGATTGTTACTTGAAAAAATCCTCTACAAGATAATGAATTATTTTTATAAGATTGTTATTAATAGCAACTAATATCAAGTATAGAGTACTTCGGAAAAGAATAGACTATCGGCAAGAAGGTTATGATTATCGGCAAAGATTATCAAAAATCTTTATCAACAAAAGGAAAAGGAAAGAATAGAATCAAGGATGACATCCTACTATCAAAATGGCCTATGAAAGAATCTAGAACCCCTAATTAGGTCAGACATAGGTTAAAAAATACTTTATAAGGATATCAGAGAGAGAAAGAGATATAGTGGAAATATCGTCGAGATATAGTGGAGAGAAGAAGATAGAAGTGACATCGCAGAGTTTGAAAAAGTATTAGTGAAGTCTAGCAAAGAATAAGTCTGGAAAGGAACAGAGTAGAATGAGATCTGAAAAGATTTGGGAGAAATAATTCACAAGTCAAATTTCTTGTTGATTTATTCCTAAAAGTTTAGCAACAAGATTGTGAAATCCATTAATCGGGTAGTCTCTAACCGAACTTAGAAGTTCTATTCAAGAACTTATTGTAAATCCTTTAACACTGTGAACATTGTATAAGTGGGATAAAATCTCTTAATAGAGTATTCTTTGATAGGAATTTAAATACACCTAACAGGGTATTAATTACTCCTAACAAGGTAAAGTCATTCAGAAGATGATATTTTTATAAGATCTTAACCGGGCACCTTATTTATGCAGTGATAAGTTGTGGGTTTCATCCCCACCATAGTTTTTCCCTCTTACCAAGGATTTTCTACGACACCAAAATATTTTGTTAAGTGTTTGATTGTTTATGTGTTACATGTTTGTTAATTTGCAAGTTATTAGCTAACGATTAATATTGCAACAATTATTGGTAAAAGAAAAAATAGATATCGGTATAGGTAAACATAACATATTAAGTTTGAGATTGATAGGGAAAATGTTTGAATTGTTTGAGGTACTGATTCACCCCCCCTCTCAGTCCCTAACCTAAATATTTACAACACATATTTCTTATCTCGTGCTTGATATTGATGTGCAATGCATTTTTATTGCTAATTTACAAAGTAACATTGGAGATAAGATACTTCTTTTTGAATTTTCTTCATTTCCACAATTGTGTGCAGTGCTTCATCATTATAAACTACAAGTGAGTCAATTTGAGAGCACCACTCCAATGGCTCCTATTATCACTGATAAGAGTGATTCTACACCCAATTTCAACAAGTTTCAAAAATCAAACAAATACATCAAAAACAACAAATCATCCAACAATGTTGATGAATAAGTGACAACAACATCCAAAGGAGTGGCTCCTTTGTTGTTGTTTTTTAAAATTCTTCATAATTCTACTCAACTTTTTGAATCTTTACATAATGTGATGTTGTAGTTAATTAATGCTATGTGTTAACACTCCTCCTGTCAAACCAATTGACACATCTAAACCTCAATCCAAATACTTCGATCTCAAAACATTTTTCCCATATCACTGTCAACTTGGTCATGATACTGAAAAGTGTTTCTGCTTGAAGTGAGACAGTGATCAAGGAAACAAATCTGTGGTACCTCCAAGCCAAAACTGGCAAAAGAACACCAATAATTTGTCATCTCATTCAACCAATACTATTTATCAATGTTCTTTCCAATGTATCAAAAATAATGACAAATTTAATGAATCCAATCATGTTGTTAAAAGCATTGAGAAAGTCAAACCTAAACCTTTATCTTATCCTTTCATTACCTTTGAATCTACTAAGAAAATTAAGGAACTTAATGGTCCTCTCTATATTATCACAAAGGTTAATGACCTTCCTACCTATGGCACCCTTGTTGATCCCATTTTCATGGTGAATGTGATAACTGAAGAACATCTTTACAGTAAACAATTGCAAAAATATTTTTATGATAAATTTGATGTTAGGATTCAAACTTACAATTTTTTCCTTTATCCTTCCCATGGTTCCATTTAATTCAATGTTGAAGTTGGTGGTAAAATTTTAGATGTTACCTTCACTGTCATTCTAAATTCTGATCAATTTCAAGTCAAACTGGGTCTTCTTTGGGTTACATCAATGCATGTTGTGGCTTCTTCAATTCATAAATGTGTTAAATTTCCTCATAATAGAGAATTCATGACTATTAACCATAGTCTTTATCAGCCTTTTGTGCCTCATGACTTAGTAGACCTTAATTTCTTTTGGCCTTCTATGCCTCAACCAAATAAAACCCGTCCTAACCATCTCTTTACATTATATCAAACCTACAAGGTCCAAAAGATTTGTGAAATTAGAAAACCTAAGGATGTTTCATCTCTTTGCCTTGGATGTGAACTTCTTCCTACACCACCTATACCATCTCTTTCCATTTATTATACACATACTTCTCAACCCATCTCTCAACCTAGTGTGGTTCCTTTAGTTCTTCCTCAAAAATAAGAAAAGGACTCTATGTTGAGTGATCCTATCCCACCTCAAATTTCTAGCAACACCAAACATAACCGTCATGCTTGTGATCTTCACCACCAATGTATTTCTAGAGCTCGTCAATGCGCTTCTAAAAACCATGCTTCACCTCATACACCTCCTCATGTCTTGCTTCCCTTTGACCAACCCATGCCTAATCCAAAGGAGAAAGTGAATTTAAACAAAGTTAAAAGGAACAAACATGATAATACTATTTTCTTTATCTTGGATTCTATTACAATTAAACTAGATGAAGAAGATACTCTTTATGATGATGTTCTTAATGCTAATAATAATATTCATGCTAGTGATTCTAATGACATGTATAAAAATATTTATGTTGGTCATGATTTACCAGCTATGCTTTCATAATAGTTATCTATCACTCCTAGTAATGAACACAATGACCTCTCTTCACAATAAGGTCCTTATTCAGAACTGTCCAAAGTTCCATATGTTGTGCTTGATGGTTACCCTCTTGTGAGTTGTTCACCTTTCCTAAACATTTTAGACCAAGATGGGGGGCATGCAATATGCTTAACTAGAGCCTATAGTATGGTGAATTTCCTTTTCTTATTTTTCATTATGTACTTCCCTTGTGTTATACTGTTTGTTTCATGTTTTGTTTAGATTTATTTAAATGACCCTTGTTTCTCCAGTGGTGCATGATGATAAAGGAATCACAATATTGTAGACATTCTTCTATATTTTCTTATATGTTATGTCGTTCTTGTGTCATTGTTTGTACATGTGCCTTTATGTTGTTTGCTTGGGATGATGCAAAATGGTATCTACTTAATATTTTTGGTCTCTTTGATGTTGGCACAAAAAGACTCTCCTTTGTAACTCTTATGTGCTTTTCTTCTATTATGCTTGCCATTCTACTTCACCTGGGGGATGATGATGGTTCATTTGACGTAATTTTGATATTCATGAGTTATCATATGACCTACTGACCCTAGAGTTGGTAGATCCCTTTTGTGCTTGTTTTTTTGTCATGTTCTCATTTCCCTTGATTTATCCTTTCTTGGGGGCATTTCATAGCGGAAAAATCTCTAGTGGATGCATGTACGATGTTAAAGCCCTTTCTCTTGTTAAGGCATTTGCAATTATTTTAACGTGGGGGCATACACTTTGCTTCACATTTTGCACACACACACACACACACACACACACACACACCTAATTTGATCCCTACAAAATCTTACCTTCCCTTAGGACTGGTGATTGTATTTTTGGATCCATTATTGGAAGAACATTCCTTTAAGGACTTATCCTTGTTGATTGATTTAACTAGCATAATACAACTTGCTATACTATTCAATTCCATCTTTTGTATTGCTTTCCTTGTGTGGTTCACAATAAGAAAAAATCTTATTGGTCTCTCTCTCTCTCTCTCTCTCTCTCTCTCTCTCTCTCATTTTGGTTTCTATTTTGATGTGTGCTTAAGTCACTTGGGGGCTTGATGTTTTTTT
>MU225102.1:1466325-1486136 GCA_018584345.1 Thuja plicata | reverse complement strand
GGGGCTAAATGTACCATTTTAAAAGGTTAACACCCATTATTGGATGTCTTTGAGGACCTATTAACCTCATTTTAGTGATTTCAAGATCCAATTTATTTATTCTTGATTTCTCGCATCTTTCATGTTCTTTCACCAAGATCTTGCACACTAGCCTTGCCCTTGAGTATTAATTTTAAGTGGGATCTGGGCCCAATGTAGGGGTTTTTTATTTCCCTATCTCAGTTGTGGTCAGCCTGTTAATTATGAGCCCCAAAATAAGTATAAAATGGGGTCTTCTACTCTCATTTTGACATCCATTCTTTATGCAAGATATCACTATCTATATACAAAATATATTTTAAGTGCAAGCAATCAAGCATTCAAGCTATGCAATTGAGGTGGTGGATTCAAGATTTGAATTCAAGCATCCCATTTAATATCTCCAAGTTTCAAGTCTTCTTCAATTCAAGAAAATGCAATCTTCTTTCATTGGTGCAAATTTATCTCCCATGGTAGACAAGTAGAGGATTCTCAAGAAAGAAAGAAGATCCATTCATCTCCTCCATTCAATATTTTAAGCATAGACTCTTTGAAGATATAGGATTTGGAAAGTGTAGATCTATTGCATTTATGAAGACATCCTTGATTCTACAACACACTCTAAACCTACAAGTATCCTTGTGGAGTTTACCTGATTTCTACATCCATCCCTGAGGGTTTTTCATGCAAGGTAAATCTGACATTTATCTTGTTTACATTAATTTTCTATTTTATTTCAAGTTTGATTCCTATACAGGGGATTGACCAAGGAAAGAAAATTTACACAACCTTTTCCAATTATCTTTGTGTGTAGGAACAAGATTTCAGAATTTTAGATCCAGGATTTTAGAGTTGCAGAACTAGTGACTGATCTGCTATAGATTTCACTACTTTTTGAGTCTCTAGGACAAGGATGAATTTGTGGGACTATATCAACTTGAGTTAGCATTGTCTTGAGGATCTAAAAATTCCATAGTCGGGAGATATAGTCATCAAGATTTAGAATCCAGAACAGTTCCCAACTCTGACAGGTCTGTGACAGTCATTTCCAGATTTGAAGTGTGTTTCTCCTCTCCTAGCTTTAAAGGTGAGTTCATTCTTCTTCCTTTCATCTTGTATTTACTTTTATACATCAGATATGATATCATACTCAGTTAGTTATCATTTCATTTACCATAGTTTTAATTTCCTTTCATATTCTTGCATATAATTTTACATATCATATACATCTTAAAATAAAATGAATTCAATACCCAAACTCCATATTCTAATATAGATCTAGAATTAGCATCCCTTCATCATTTTGGGCTTTTCTAATATGGTTTGGGTTTAATAGTGAATCCTTTTTGGGGCATTCCTAATGTAACATAGGATATCCCTGTTAGGATTAAGAAATACTGAGAGGGGGTGAATCAATATTACAACACTTTAAAATTAAACTTAGCAATTTTCAAATTAACCAAATAATTACTGAAATGAAAAGAACATAAAATACATAACTCATAACACCATGATTTTGTTCATGGGGAAACCCTGGCCAAGAGAAAACCCTGGTGGGGATGATACCGACAAATATGTACTAAAAGTATAGTGTCCCTGTTAGGAGACCTAGCCCTGTTAGGAGCTGAATATTACATTAGTACATTTCCCTATTAAAGGAATACAAAACCCTGTTAGGGGTATACACTAAGCACACTTCTCTTACAATAAATTATTTTATCTATGTTACAATGATTTATTAGAAATGAACTTATACAAGCATCTTCTATGGTTTAGTAGTTCCAGTTGTAGCTTGCATCACCTTCTGTCAGATTATAACATCACAATGAATCCATCCATTCGGTCATTCCACTTTTTCATAATTCACTTCTCAAAATCTCTCCATATATATAATTTATCTCATACTTAGTCGACTCCCAAATACATCATAAAATGTGATCAACACTTATACAAAACTTAAATACAAAGTTGGCGATCATACATTACCAAATTTAGGGTAATACCTCTAACCACCCTAATTTGGTCTACTCTAACCATAGACCCTATTTTCCCTAAGTATGATCATACCCCAAATTATGTCCAGACAACTCTTCAATCAACTGACATAATTCATTCAAATAAGATTTAATCTCCAAAGTGATTTAATCACTAAATTTTATTAATCACCTTAGCCAATCAAAACCAATCAATTCAATACAAATCAATTCAAATCAAACATGGCTAAGGTAATTAATTTAAAAGGAATTAAATAAATCCTAATTATATGTAATGACTTGTAAAAGCCTATCTTCTAGCCTAAATTAATCTAATTAATTGGCTAGATTCCTAATTAATTATCTAAAGCAATCAAAAGCTTAAATAATTATTTTCCTTATTTTTGAGTGAATATATTAATTATAATTTATTTCATTAATATTCCCCCTAACCCTAGGTTCAAACCCATCCCAACCTATTCCCCCATGCTAAGCCTAATCCTAATCCTAATCCCATCTTAAACCCCTCCCTAATGATGTCACATTCCTAATCCTGTGATTAGGAATCCAACCCACTTGAGAAAGTCAACTTTCTCAAGCTTGACTCTAAACCCTCACCCATGCTTCTTAAACCCTGACCATGCCTCCTAAATAATTTTATTTAAATTCATATGCCTTCCACCATACCTCATTAATGCCTTTGGCATTAATGCCTCTTATTGTTGGCAAGTTGACTTCCTGAGGAAGCATGACTTATTTCGTGTTGTCAATCATGGCAACAAAGTCATACTTAAGTTCTGTCATAAAAGAAAAAATGACTAAGTGTGAAAATAGGGCAGACAGACACATACAAAGATCAGTACATCAGTGCACATGTGAGAGATCACACCAGAGCATGTGTGCTTAGGTATATACTCTATGGTGTATATACATTCTAGATCCAGACGCGCAGAGTACGGAACATCAGTACGGAAAAGTTACAGGAAGATTAGTAGACCTGCAGTCTAGGAAACAGAGTATGGAAGCCGACTATAGTTTTGGTCAGCGTGAATTAGTTTGAGATGATAAGGCCATGCACCTTTAGTTATAAGTTTGTATTAATGTAATTAATGTTGTAGTAAACACACTTAGGCTGAATTGTTCGGAAGCGTTGTATATTTTGGTTTAAAGGCCGACTAGTGTTATGTTTTGGGTCGCGCCTATTCAATTGTAAACATATAAGTATGTAATGTAATGTTATGTTACAAGCATGGATTATTATGCATGAGGAAGATACAGATGAGAAGTATAATGAAGTCAGTAGATGATATAGCTCTTTAAAGGAGTAAGAGCATTCGCGCATACAAGGAACTGATCATACAACAGTGTCATTACAGTAGTTCATTTTTTATATAGTACATATCAACATTTAGAGGGTTGTAGCCTTCATCTTATTGGGTAGTGAGCCTAGGCAGTGAGCCATATACCTTTAACAGGGTTTTGTAAAAGACTCCTAACAGGGTTAGACCTTTAACTAGGTCATTGTACTCAAATTGTAAAGACTACTTCTAACAGGGCAAATGAACTTTAATAGGTTCATTATACCTCGTACAATCTTTGTGGGTACTAATCCCCACTGGATTTTTCCTCTGATCAAGGTTCTCCATAATCATATCATGTGTTATGTGTTCTTGTGTTATGATTCTTTGGATGCATATTTTTTTTATGTTTAATTGGCTGAAATATAATAAATAGAGAAACATTGATTCACCCCCCCCTCTCAGTGTTTCTAAAAATTGGTATCAGAGCTTTGGTCCTCTGAAAGAAAGTTTAACCACTTGAGGAGATCATGGACTCAGCTAAAGCAAAACATTTGAAAAATAATCTTGAAGCAGCTCTTGAAGATCTTGACAGATCTGAGGAGGAAAATGAAGAACTAAGATTGAAAAATGATGGCTCTCAAATACTTATTAAAAGGCTAAGAAAAGATCTGAAAGATTTTTCTACAAGTGATCTAGGAAAAATGGTCAAAAATCTTAATGAAGAGAATAAATCTCTAAAGGATAAACTTGAAGATCTGGAGGAACAACTTATAGATAGCCAGAACACCATTGAAGACAAGATCAATGAAAGAAAACAATTGGAAGATGAACTTTTGCATGCATTCATGCATTGACTGAATTGCATCAGGATCAAAGTTTCAAAATCTCTATGTATGGTCGTAAGTGTTAAATGTGACAGATTGTATAAAAACAAGTTTGTGGTCAATCATTCTCACATTTACATTCGAGAGCATAGAAATTGAAGAGCATTGGAGCACTAAGACATCTAGGCATGAAGGCATAATAGTTTGACAGTTGAAGCAAATGGATAATCAGTTTGAAACAGAGCCCTAGTCGTCGCACCATTTCAGAATTTTGTGGAAACCCTACATAAACACCAAGTAAGTATGGAGACCCCAATTGTGTTTGATGTAGTAGAAAGGAAGAGATTCATATTTAAGAAGCATCCATTCAAATCCATACTGGATGATGTGGAAGGGGCTTTCTCCAAAACCCCACTTGGCGTTGTTCATGTGGAAGATATCCGCACATACATTTATTGTAAGAAGGAATCATTAGGAGATGATAATATAGCCACTCATATGGCATAAATGTTAAATTCAGATTTCACATTCAAGGATGAGTTCATGCACTTACAAGATAACCCTATTCTTGAGTATTCGAATGCACATGAGTTTGAAGAACCAGAATTGGTAAAAATTCTGTTAAGCAGAATTCATGATGATCTTTTTCTGGATTGGAGATGTTCATGTTCTCATCACTACAAAACTTATCCATCAGTTAACCAGACTTCCAATGACTGGACCTATGTTTCCCATTGGAAAGGATGTCAAGAAACAAATTGAGAAAGTTTGTTTGTCTAGGAGTGATAGGTGCAGAATGACAGTTGACCCTATCAAGGAAGATGATATTAAACTCCTAACAATGATACTTGGATACAAGTTTCAACAAGCAAGCAAGTTGAATAGTGTCTCTATAGAAATAGTCCTTGAAGCTATTAGAATAGTGAAGGATAACACCCAATACAACCTATGTGAAATCTTGTGCGGTCAATTGATTGACAATATCAGAATCATCAAGCATGACATGAGAAAAACATTCAGGTTTGGATCTCTGATCATCTATTTGTATTACCATATAGTTGGAAAGGCTGCAGACCTTTATCTAGACAAAGGAAAACCTACAATGTCTTTGATATATCTCAAAGCCACAGTAGACAACAGTGCAAGAGATGCAATGAATATGGATATAAAAATATTCAGGGTCAAAATCCAGAATAGGTTCAGACTATTTGAGAATATAGTTGACAAATACAAGGATACAATATGCTTTATGGTAGAGACAGATTGCACATGCATGGAGGCTATTGAGCCTAGAACTAAGTGGATTCATCCACTAGGGTATGAAGTAGAATACCATGTGTTAGAAGGATATGCGCAAGTCTTATTGTTAGCACCCAAAGACCCTAATGAACCTAGATGGGGCACTTATAGAGAAAAGACCGATGAAGTGGATATTGAACTAAAACTTGCTGTTAACAAAAGAAAAGCATCCAAAACTAAATCCAACAATATGAAAATGCATGGAACCACACAAGAAGATTTGGACAAGGCAAAAGAAGCCAAAATTGCTAAAGAACTTGAGCAGATTCATGCACAATTTAAAATTGAGAAAATTGTTGAAAATCAGAAGAAGAAGCAGAAGAAAAATGAGGAGAGTACCTTTGCGCCTACTACAACCATTAATCTAGATACATATCCACCTTCTGTACCTAGAAAGAAACCTAGAGGAAGGAAGCAAGCAGCTACAAATCACCCATCCTTAAGGAACACTCGGAGCAAAGCTAAGAATATTCAAACTCCTCCTGAGGTAGGATTTAGACCTAGTCTAAATATTTTGAGAAATAGGATTGTTAATGAAGGAAGATTAGATACACTCTCCAAAGTCTATGAAGTATCAATAAATTGATAAAATGGAGATACACTCTATGATCATATCTCATATGATCAAGTTCAAAAAGATAGTTCTTGAACTCGAGACAGTAATACCGGATCAATTATGGGACTTGTTGGAGATAATAAAAATACATGCAATTAAGGAAGACATGAGGATAAGAGAAGAAACATTGGATACTCTTCTCCCTGTCTATTCACATGATGAGAAGGCTATTCTATTAGATCTAGTAAAGCCTCATCTCTGTAGTAAGACAAGAACTCTACAGATTATGAACAAAGAGTATGAGTAGGTTGGAAAGGAGACTGAAAAGGCATTTGCACAAATCTTTATGGATAGAAACATGTATCCACCAATGGCGCCTACAACAAAAGTTACTCCAGCTCCTCCCAAATAGACTACAACTCCAGTAATTCAGATTGTGCACATGACAGGTCCACAGGTTTCAACACCCACAGTGACAATAATTTCTGATACAGATAAAAATTCAGAAGAAACTATAGTAGTTGAAAATGTCAAGATATCTATGATTGCATCTGAAAAAGATATGGACAAAGTTGATAAGGCATTTGTAAGCACTGAAGAAATGTGCACTGATGATACCACCACAAAACAAGATGAAGTTCCCATCAATGATCAAGTTGACAAAAATGAAGATACTCAAGATGATATGCAAGGTGACAAGACGCTGATAAAAGAGAAACCAATGAAGGTTGAATGCGTGGATACCAGTCAGAACACTATAATCTAACCATCCACTCAACCATCTACCTCATTTTTGTCAAGGTTAACTCCTGATTCAGCAAGCTTGGATGCATAGGGAGAAGAAGACCTAATCAAAATCAGCGTTCTTGCTATGGAAAAAGCAAAAGAGAAACATGTGATGAGGAACCCTCTCTTTTTGGAATCAATAAACATTTTGAATGAGTTAGTTCCTGATGATAAGAAAGTTGCTAAAGTTCAAACAGTTGAACATGTGGATAGCATACTGAGAAACTTCAAAACACATTTCACTAGCTTAGTAGAATCAGCTACTAAGATTGCAGAAAATGAATACAAGGAGAGACTAAATGAATTGGTAAAGAACTTTACCTTAGACCTGAACTCCCTAAAGATTGGGCAATCTATACTTAAAGAGTTGGCAGCAAAAGGAAAGAAGGTTATTGCAAACTACATGCACAGAGTGAAGCTCACCTCTGAGCACACTAAAAATATAGTAGTAGAAGAAGAAATGGTGGATAACATAAGGAAATCAGTTAAAAACTCCATGCAAGATGTGAACATATGCAATAATGTCTATCAAGGTCAATTGGACAAAATTGAAAAGGCAAAATTGGAAATTAGCAAGTTCAAAATAAGACAATCTCAGTTGAGAAATGCACTTGCACCCTCTCTAGCAGTTCTTAATGAGAACATAAAACATATTGATAACACCATACAGACATATGATCAAGGTCCTTGCATGGATTTGATAAAAATGGAGAAATTGACATATGCTTTATGCGCGCATCTTCAGACAGTTGATGCAATGAAAGTCTTTTGGCAGAAAGAGATTCAATCTCTTCAAGTTGTGTACCCAGAAGTCTACATGGAGTAAATATGTTGAAGACTTACAATTTTTGCACACCTTTGTCATTAATGTCAAAGGGGTAGTAGTATAGAATGTGTATATACAGAGAATTATATATGTATATATCATTAAGTATTATGATATATAGTCATATTTTTGTATGAAGTCATTTTGAGTAGCTTAGCCACATTCCTTTGTTGCCATAAATGACAAAGGGGGAGATTGTTGGAAAGTTGACTTCATGAGGATGCATGACTTATTTTGTGTTTTCAATCATGGCAACAAAGTCATACTTAAGTTCTGTCATAAAAGAAAAAATGACTAAGTGTGAAAACAGGGCAGACAGACACATACAAAGATCAGTACATCAGCGCACATGTGAGAGATCACACCAGAGCATGTGTGCTTAGGTATATACTCTATGGTCTATATACATGCTATATCCAAATGCGTAGAGTACAAAACATCAGTACAAAAAAGTTACAGGCATATTAGTAGACCTACAGTCCAGGAAACAAAGCATGGAAGCCGACTACAGTTTTGGTCAGCGTGAATTAGTTTGAGATGATAAGGCCATGCGCCTTTAGTTATAAGTTTGTATTAATGTAATTAATGTTGTAGTAAACATGCTTAGGCCAACTTGTTTGGAAGCGTTGTATATTTTGGTTTAAAGGCCGACTATTGTTATATTTTGGGTTGCGCCTATTCAATTGTAAACATATAAGTATGTAATGTAATGTTATGTTACAAGGATGGATTATTATGCATGAGGAAAATATAGATGAGTAGTATAATGAAGTCAGTAGATGATATAGCTCTTTAAAGGAGTATGATCATTCACTTATACAAGGAACTGATCAGGCAACAGTGTCATTATAGCAGTTCATTTTTGATATAGTGCATATCAACATTCAGAGGGTTGTAGCCTTCATCTTATTGGGTAGTGAGCCTAGGAAGTGAGCCATATACCTTTAACAAGGTTTTGTAAAAGACTCCTAACAGGGTCAGACCTTTAACCAGGTCATTGTACTCAAATTGTAAAGATTGCTTCTAACAGGGCAAAGGAACTTTAACAGGTTCATTATACCTAGTACAATATTTGTGGGTACTAATCCCCACCAGAGTTTTCCTCTGGTCAAGGTTCTCCATAATCATATCATGTGTTATGTGTTCTTGTGTTATGATTCTTTGGATGCATATTTGTTTTATGTTTAATTGGCTAAAATATAATAAATAGAGAAACACTGATTCACCCCCCCTCTCAGTGTTTCTAACACTTACACCTCATTAATGGTTTTTACACCTCCATTAATGACCCTTGTCCCCTCTCTCTCTCTCCCCATTTCTTCTATAAATAGAATGATTTTTTGAGCTCAGATGGCCCTGAATTTTCAGAGTTAAAAGTATTCTTATGCTGTTTAGATTACTTGTAAATCCATATTGTATCTTAGATTTAATGTTATACAATATTATTATCTTTATTTTTAGGGTTAATATGCATGTTTCTTAATCATTTAGATTATTTTTTCATTCAAATATTCCATTCTTAGGTTGTATATGTCATAAATTTGTGTATAATCTGAGGGCATGATTATGACATTCTTCAAAATCCTCCTAGATATGAAGCAATAGATTGGTTTTAGTGTTTAGTTTCAAACCCTTTCTTTTTATGATTTTCTACTAATATAATGATCTATTGAAGTGTCATGTTGCAGATAATAGGTGCACTAATTAACACACATTTCTGGCACCCACCGTGGGGCTCAATTTCTAACTTTGCCTCATTTTGCATCCATTTTTCACTAATTTGTCTTCACAGGTTTTAGGTACAGGCTCATTTTTGGTGATAAAGGCTTGCATCCGGGATACGCCCTCACATCACATAATCTAGGCTCACATCCTAGATACCTTGGGTCATTTCTGGTAAAGGCTTGCATCTGGTTGACATTTCATCGCATCCAAGATACAAAATCACATCTGGTAAATTTAGGGTCGCATCTGGTTTCTGTTATTAAAAATTAAAAAATCTAACCCTTAACATTTGTGTGTTTATTGTCTTTGATCTTTTCACAGCCTAACATGTGTTTGCAGATTTCTGTCAGAGACTCTCTTGTTCAAAAAAGTTGGAAAAAGAAAACTAACTTATGGTTTTACATGTTGCAAATCCCCCATCTTGACTTATATTTTTGTTATGCTTTCAAAACTAAAGACATTTTCCAATCTCATACTAAATTGACTAGAGGAATATGCTCTTTTCCTTTTAAGGAAAATCAAAAACTCACAAGTCAATTTATGATTTGAAAGGAATTTGGAGTAACTGAACAAGGCAAACAAACTCACTGTTTAACTTCATTTTGGGAAAGTAATTGAACAACACAAAGCATTAAAATTTTGTGGGATAATTGAACAAATTTACTGTCTAAATTTTGGAAAATAGTAATTGAACAAGCAAATCACCTAATTTTGGGGAAACTGAACAATCAAACTTTGCTTTCATGTACTATGTTTTCTTAATCTAGGAATATTTAAATCAAGCTCAAATAGCTTGAGGGAATGAACATTTGATTTGAGTGTTTTGGGAGAAAAAAACATGGACTAGGAGAATATGCTCTTCTTCTGTTGAAGAATTAGAAGTCTAGAAATCCTATGCTCACCAATCCTTTTTATGTTTATTAAACAGTAGAGGGCCTACCAGTTGAGGAAAAAATCTCCCAGCAATGACCCAAGTGAGGACAAGTTTTACGCTAACCCTTCCAACTCACTATAAATAATTGCTTCCTCGTAGACCAAAGCCTCATAAGACAGAATCGATTTTGTTCTTAGAATTTTGACATCATTCCTTGAACATGCTTGGGTATTTGTAGAGTGGAGCTGCTTGAATCTTGCTTGCGAGAATACACATATTTGAGTACTCATAGGGATATACGCCTCAATTTTTCCATGTGCAATTCTATGGGAGATAGTTTCGAACGGATTACCCCATCATAAACAACAAACTTTGTATTCTAACTACCTGATTCATCTTCGAAAGGGTGATAATCCTTGTGCAAGGCAAAAATTAATTGCCCCAAGACACTCATCATATCGTGCCCTCACTTGCATTTGGAGTCGGCTAATATGACATCATGACTAGAGCCATTGAATGTTTGGTGATGGCCATATTCTTATTAGCATTTGAGTGTGTACCTAAGTCAATGAGAAAAGATTTTCATCCTCTACTAAAAAAATAGGACGTAAGAATGTGTCTGTTCACCCCTAACAATGCAAATCTGCTTGATTTGTCTGAAAATTCATTAACAAGATAAGTCATTCAAACAAGAGACAAAATTCAATCCTTTGGCTACATGCTGTATTTTTCACTCACTGGAAATACTCAAAAACAACCTATTATTAGATAAATTTTGATGAACTTCAAGACAAATCAGACACCAAAATTCCAGAAAAGCACACTATCATTTTTGGTAAATCCTTGCTCACATCTGGTGTACAATCTCGCACATCATATGCTAGATCACATCTGGTAAATCTTGCATCATTTTTAGGGGGAAAGATTGCATCATGTATACTGAGGCTTGCATCTGATTTTGCAAAAACTTGCATACAAAGTGTCGCATCTAGGATAGTGGGCATTTACATAGTTGTCTCTCAGAGAAAGTTAGTTTATTTGGATACCCTTTTGGCTCATTAGACTGTCCCTGTTGCTTTTTCTGGTCTCCCTGTTGTTGTTTCAAAACACTTTTTCAAGCATCTACCTTGTATGTCCTGTCAGTTTCTCACGATCAGTTTCAATATGTGTGGTCTATCCACTTTTTAGAACAACTTGATTCCCAGCTCACTATCAAGGCATTCTAATCCTTTGACACTAGAATCATTTACTTCCACCGAAACTCAAAAAACACTCCTACCTAGACACACTCAAACAATTTGAGACACTACCTAACACTATCAGGAAACTTTGATAAAGTTGAGATACAACTTCATGGTTAGCACAAGGTGCAACAAGTACACTTCTAAAGAATTAGAAGTACCTCCAAAATCACAACACTTTCAACAAGGAGAAACATCTCGTAGTTCCCTATACAATTTAGACTCTCCAGAAATGGAAAAAACCACTCATGAATGGAGTGTGGCTTTTGAGGAATATGACAATGATAAGAATAAAAAAAAACACGAAGATAGCGATGGTGAAGAAGAACCACACTTTGACCTTCCTTTTTTTGATTCAGATAGTGAGGAAGACATCACTGAAGAAGAATGCAATAAACTCAAACAGAGCAAGAAATTCCAAAAGACATTGGGAAAGATAATTGGCGAAGATAAAGAGAAATAATTTCTCCATCTAGCATCCATTGGTGTAAAATTACCTAAGGATTATGATGTTGAACAACTAAAAGAAAAGGAGGTATCAACTCCTATATCTATTCTCGCCAAACAACTAACATTGAATCT
Source organism: Thuja plicata (assembly GCA_018584345.1). NCBI lineage: Eukaryota > Viridiplantae > Streptophyta > Pinopsida > Cupressales > Cupressaceae > Thuja > Thuja plicata. The sequence continues at coordinate 1,474,131 of MU225102.1, read as the reverse complement.
CAAACAGGAGAAGGCTAAACCCAAGACAAAATACCCTTTGGACTCTATTTGTCCATTTCTTTTTGATAAAAGTATTAATATGGTCCCATTTCCTCCCAGCATGGCAAGGCCAAAATATGATAAATATATGGGAGAGACTGATCCACATGATCACGTGAGAGAATTTTGTGCACTAAGAATAGAGTACATGCATGAACCTACTTACCTCATGAGGCTCTTCCTAGGAAGCCTAGGTGGGAATGCCATGGAATGGTTCTCAAAGCTCACACCTAAGGTAAAAATTTTTGAGGAGTTAATTCAACGATTTATCCAACATTACTCCTATAACATACAACATGATGTAACTATGATGGATCTATGTAACACTAAGCAAAGAACTTGTGAATCCTTTACACACTTTCTACAAAGGTGGAGGAAAATCTTTGGAAGATATTCAAGGGCTATTCCTGAATTCGAGAAAATGGAAATCTTTGTTAATAATTTGATACCTGAGTTGAACTACGCATTGCAAATGCAAGATTCCCCAAGCTTTGATAGGATGATGAAGAATGCCATTCATATTGAAGAGGTTGTGATCAAGAAAGGAGAAATCACTCTCCAAAGTGAAAAAAAAATACCAACTCCAACAACAAACCTAATTGGTGGAAAAAAAACAAAAATTTTGTTAATAATGGAGGAGTAGATGCCTCTAATGCTAATCCTAAACCTGAGGTGTTCAATCTAACAAATAACATGCAAGCAAGCAAAGATGCCAAGGTAACAACCTCGATACCTAAAGAAAACAATGAGAATAACAAGGGTCAACCATGGACTTCCAAGCCTCAAAGAATATTCACTCCTTTTAGAGAGCCTCTTGAAACTATTTTGAAGACACTATTAGACAAAAAAGTTCTCACAATCCCAGATTCCAAACTATGGGAACCGAAAGTCAAACCAAGGTGGTGGGATGACAATTCATATTGTGTTTTTCACAAGAACAAAGGACACAAGACTAACAACTGTCTTAAACTCAAACATGTTATCCAAGACCTTTTTAAAGGAGGCAAGATAAAAGTGGAAGGACACACCACTAACAAAGATCATATGACATTTAACAAGCCATTCCCTAATTATGAGAAAGGGGAAGAATCTAAAGGAAAAGGAAATGAAGTGAACTATGCCTACTCTAAAAATGATAATGTGATTAATATGTTAGACATTAAAACTGAATCAATTAATGTGGTCACTATCAAAGGTGTTCAAAACACATCTTCCCAAACAAATGTGGTAACCCAAAGTCAAGAAAAATTCATGATCAAAGGACCCAATTCCTCATCAAAACCAAAAACAACTTCCAAAGTACCCATTATCACTATCCCCAAGCCAGCAGCAACAAAACAAATAGTTACTATTCCTGCAACAAAGTATAACTTGGTGGATCAATTGCAACGAACCTCTGCTCAAATTTCCATTTTTGAGTTGCTTAAAATATCCTTAATGCATAGGGAAATCCTTGAACAATCCCTACATGCCACAATTGTACCAAAGGACCTTGATGTGGACAAATTCCAAGCACTGGTTAATTACATCTCAACACCACATTATCTCTCCTTTTCTGAGGAAGATAATAAATCATTGACACATCCGCACAATCAACCCCTTCATATTGAAGTCCTCATTCATAAATCTCATGTTAGACATGTATTAATAGATGGAGGTGTAGGATTGAATATTTGTACCCTTAATTTTATTAAGAAACTAGGTCTCTCAGAATAGACCATTGATTCTAGAAGAAAAATAACTATAAAAGCTTATGATGAAGAAGAAAGATCCTCTAAAGGTCTTATTGTTCTACCCATAAGAGTCGGGCCGGTTGAAAGCAATGTCATATATCAAGTTCAGGATCTCCCCTTGGCTTAAAAAATGCTGTTAGGGAGACCTTGGACCCACGAAATGCAAGTTTTACCATCTACCTTCCACCAATGTATCAAGTTCCCACATAATGGGGAGGAAGTGACAATTCCTGTAGATGCCAATTATACTTGCAACAATATTAAGGCAGGTAGTATAGTCCTGCATAACAAGGCAGCTAGGGAGGAGGTTGATCCTGAGAATACCAAAGACATGGTTATGAAAAGCTTTGGAAAGACCTTAAAACTTGAAGAAACAGGTATGGGAGAATACAATCTGGACATGACCTTGTCATTAACAAAACTTCCAGTATCACCAAGATCCTATGGGAAACCTTCCTCCTCATTCACACCTGCTGCATCTCGAACGCTGTAAATTAACAAAGCAACTGGCATGGTTAAAGAATCTACCTCTCATTTAGATAACACAAAAGAATAGGCAATATTCGCCTAGCTTTACAAGGGAGAACCAAAGGAAGCTAAGGTAAAACATGTGGAAATATCCCCTGAAAAGTATGGTAAAGAATATGAACTTCTTAAAAAAATGGGATATAAAGGAAAATGACCTTTAGGAAACAAAGGAAAGGGAATTATTGAACCTGTACACATTGAATTTATGGATACCAAAGATAAAACAAGACTAAGTTTCAATAATAAATCTGAAAACCCTACTTCGAGCGATAGTCCAGTTTCTGACAAAGGGAGTGATGAAATAGAAGAAACATAACTAGAATAATGGTCCTAGGAAAGATTATTACATGTTGGTATGGAGAATCTTGAATATCAAGGAGAGCACTATGTACCAAGATTTGAGGTACCACAAGACACTCATATCTGTTAGAGTAATTATATTTTACACTTATTAATTAAATAACTTTGGTTTAATTAATTAAGTTATTTATTACTCTATTTTCTTAAGCTATCTCTTAGGTGAATTATAATTAATATCTTTATTAATTATAATGTGCAACCTAGCTTTTTTAGGCTTTAGGGTTTTGTTCACCTTTATAGGTTGAACCTTGTAAATCTTTTTTTCAATTAACTCGGATCATAATTTTGCTCCCATTTTTGAGTAACTTCTGAGTTCTGCCTTTTGCTTCTTTCTACTTCTCTCCTGTAACAAGTTATTTTCATGTAGGTATTCTTGGCATTCTATGGATTTGTATCTCTTAGATCCTACATGGTATTAGAGCTCCCCTGCTACTGCACGTTCTAGTGTTTTTGAAGCAGGTTCTGAGGTTAAGAGTTTCAAGTTTTTAAAGAGTATTTTTATCTGATTTGGGGAAATGTTTTTATTGGACACATTTTGGGCTAAAACTGACCTCACCAATGGATTCAGAGGATCATTAAAACAAATTTTGATATAAAATTCAACCACCTTTGGGTACCAGAGCAAGTTGTGGCAATTTTTTATGGAAATAGGGCCGTACAAACCTGACACGCTTTTCGAGGTGTAAGACATTGAGATTTGAGCACAGAAGGTACGAAGGTGTTTTTTATACATAGGTGGTTTTGACTACTTAGTGGGAGGTTTTCAGTCCTGCAAGGGGTTTTTTCAAAAACTTTCAAATTTTTGGCATTTTTGAGAAAACTGACACCCATTTTTGAGAAATTTTTGCATATGGTATCAAAAATTGAAGTGTGATATATCGTTGGAAAGCTCTTTTTGAGCCTAATCCAACCATATTGGTTTTATTTTCAAAATTTTCCATTTGATCATTTTTTTGGCGTCAAAGTGGAGGCATCTGAAAATCAGGTTTTTTCCTTGTTTTTTTTGCTTATATATTTATTTGAAGTGTACGGGAGATAGTATAATACTTTGTGGGAAGGGAAAATTATATTTCTGTCATTTATTTCAAAGAGACCCTTCTACTTCTATCTACCTTCTCTCAATGGCAGACTCTTCTATCGCTTGCCTTACACCTCACAACTATCACACTTGGAAAGGGCAGATGACCAGATTGCTTATGGAAAAAGGGCTATGGTCATGCCTCGATAAGGCTCAGCCAGTTCTACAGAGGCATTATGAGGCTCTTATGCATAGAAATAGGATGGATGAGGCAATGGGCCTCATTTCCATGAATATTTCAAATGGGTTATTGTTCCACCTGGATAATCTGACCACACCCAGGGATATGTGGGACAAGTTTTCCACCTTGTTTGACACAATGAATCAGTTCAGGGTTCTCCAGATAGATGCAGAGTTCACCTCCTTGGTACCTGAATCATTCACCAACATTGAGGACTTCCTGATGAAGTTCAAGTCTCTTTGATCTATTTTACAGGTTGCTGGAAAGATGAAGTCAGATGATGAGTGTATCTTTCTAATACTCTCAAAGCTTCGTGGCTCTTATTAGATTTTAACTTCTACGTTCTACTCCACTATGGATGCACTGGGTGCACATCATGTTATGCCCTCTTTTGAAACCTTCTATGATAGGTTAACTCGTGAGCAGTCCAAGCTCAGTTACATGGATTCTCTTACAGGTTCACAATCACAGGCATTGCTTGCCAAGACATCTCAGGATACATAGAAGCCAAAGCCAAAGCAGATATCTAATTCCTCTTCTCAACACTCTACTAGCCGACGATCTTCTTCTAAGAAGGAGAAATAGAAGACTGAGAACCCTACATGTTCCTATTGTCAGAAGGGGCCTCATGATGAGTCACATTATTTTTAGAAGAGATTTGATGGCTATGAGAAACAGATTACAGATTTGCAAGCTCTCCTTCAGAAGAGCACTATTTCCTCTCCATCCTCTTCCACCTCATAGGGATCTGCTTTTCAGTCTTCTGCCTCATCTTCGACATCTGGACAGGATTTTGGACAACATCATGCATTATGGGCTTCTGTTGCATCCCCTTCCCAGGTCCCTTGGATACTGGATTCAGGTGCTTCTCACCATATGGCCTCTTCTCCAAAGATCTTCTCTTCTATTGAGGTGTCTCCTATTCCTGACATTCTCATGGGGAATAAAACTGTTATGCCAGTCTGCAGGAAAGGTTCTGTATGCATTTAGGATGGCACATTCAATGATGTATTGTATGTTCCATCTCTGTCTGCAAACCTTCTCTCAATTTACTAGATTACACATAGTGGATCAGGGAAGACAGTTGAGTTCACACCAGATTCAATCTTCATTTGGGATAGTGCAATAGGTGGCATTGTTGCTACAGGGATAGTTGATCATTCCACCAATCTCTACAACTTTTCACACTTTGGTCCACCATCTCCATCATTGGAGCACAGCTCTCCTCTTACGCAAGAGAATCATGTGGGACAGTCAGGTCACTTGAACCTCTGTGTTGTTCCTGAGACCACTTCTGTGGCTGCCTCACCTCATCTTGTTGGGTTTTCTTCTCTTCAAAAGGACTCTTCTTCAACACTGCCAGACCCTCCAGCTCCATTCATCAAGCCACCAGGTGCAGTTGTTGAGGATTCTATAGAGGACACTCATCTCCTCTCTCCTAATAGTGTCCGCACACCTGTCATACCACCTACACTAGGGGTTCCCTTTCAGGATCCTCGTGTCTACTCCTTTGAGCATCAGCTTTGCCTTCTAGTGACACCTCATCTTTTGAGGTTACCTCTTTAGTGCTCACTTCCTTTCACTCCTTTGTATTGGTGTTATGGTGGTTTGTTCATTGATCCAGGGGTTCTTTCATTCTGGGGGGCTTTGGAGCCTTGAACCTCTCTCATGGGGGAGTTGGTAGCATGCATTGTACTTATAGCTTTGAGAGAGTCTCTTGAAGTCATTTTTTGTCTTTTGCTTGCTTTTATATCTCTTTTTGAAGAGGATTTTTTCCCACTGGGTTTTCTCCTTTGTCTCCGGTTTACAGATATTTCCTTGTATTGGGTACTTGATCGAGCCTTATTGCTGGGACCCATTTCCTGCTTTCATAGTTGTGCTAGGTCAGCTTACCTCCTGAGCTTCACTTAAGGGGTGGTGTTAGAGTAATTATATTTTACACTTATTAATTAAATCACTTCAGTTTAATTAATTAAGTTATTTATTACTTTGTTTTCTTAAGCTATCTCTTAGGTGTATTATAATTAATATCTTTATTAATTATAATGTGCAACCTAGATTTTTTAGGCTTTAGGGTTTTGTTCACCTTTATAGGTTGAACCTTGTAAATCTTTTTTTCAATTAATTTGGATCATAATTTTGCTCTCATTTTTGAGTAACTTCTGAGTTCTGCCTTTTTCTTCTTTCTGCTTCTCTCCTATAACAAGTTATTTGCATGCAGGTATTCTTGGCATTCTGTGGATTTGTATCTATCAAATCCTACAATATCCCTTTGTTGCCACCAACTCCTATTTGAGAGGTAGAAGAAATAAAAAAAGAAAATCCAGCGGTACCATTGGTCACAATAGCTACTGAAGACACAACCCAATGACAAGATTTACATCCTAACTAGGGGAAGTTAGTCATAGTTTAACATGTCCTTGATTTACCACACTTTGATCTACAAGTGGCTAATAGAGTACATCAGGTAACTATTGCTGAATTCTTAAACAGGTCTCATGATGAAGTAACTGACACACATGATTACAAGTGGGATGAGCTTTCTGTTGCCATGAAGGAGATTGAAATAGATGTAATTCACATGTTTGTAGCTCCATCAACACACAAAAGAGCATTCTAACACTACTCCTAACAGTGTTGATATCCCTGAAGCAGAGGAGGAATTCCTTCCCCCACTCATTGATGAAGAAACTGGTATTCTCCTAGACCTAGAAGAAATTTAGAGGCTACAAGCAAGGAGCCTCCTTTTATAGAGAGATCAAAATGAAAGTTCCACTGATGAGTCACTAGAGTTCAGTCCACATATAACTAACAATGAATTTGATAATGATGATCTAACTCTTATTGATCTAAACATTGAAGAGATTAACCTAATAGAACATGTCATGTCAGTTAATAGTCTTGACGTTGACACAATGATGTCCTTCCCAAAATCTGACTCCTTGTATTTAATAAACCTAGATCTAATTGATTGGACTAATAGGGATCCTTCTCTTATCCTCGACTTCCCTAATGACTACACGTTGGCTTTCTATCTAAATGCTTGTGAACCTTACCCATCTTCCACCAATGCAAGGAGCGTGAACATTGTACGATTTGAGAAACATGCAAATCCACAGAACCCGAATACACCTGCATGCAAATGACCTGATACAAAGTAGAAGCACAAAAATGAAAAAGTAGAACTCAGAGATGCTCAAAAGAAGAAGCACAATATTATTCTCTAAGTTATAAAAAAACATTACAAAGTTCAACCTATAAAGGTGAACAAACCCTAAAATAGAAATGCTAGGTTGTGCAATATAATTAATACAAAGTATTAATTATATGCACCTAAGAGATAGCTTAAGAGAAAAAGAGTAAGTAAAATAACTAATTACTCTAACACCCCCCCTTAAGCGAAGCTCAAGAGGTAAGCTAACCTAGCACAGCTAAGAAAGCAGGAAATGGGTCCCGGCAACAAGGCCTGATCAGGTACCCAATACAAGGAAATCTCTATAAACCGGAGACAAAGGAGAAAACCCAGTGGGAAAAACTTCTCTCCAAAAAGAGATATAAAAGATGGAAAAGATAAAAAAGAATGACTTTAAGAGACTCTCTCAAATCTAGTAGTACAATGTGTGCTGCCAACCCCCCCGTGAGAGAGGGTCGAGGCTCCAAAGCCCCCCCGGAATGAAAGAACCCCTAGATCAATGTACAAACCACCATGAATCCAATGCAAAGGAGTGAAAGGAAGTGGCCACTGAAGAGGTGACCTCAGAAGATGAGGTGTCATAGGAAGGCCGAGCTGATGCTCAAAGGAGTAGACACGAGGATCCTGAAAGGGAATCCCCAATGTAAGAGGTATGACAGGTGTGCTGACACTGTCAGCAAGGAGGAGATGAATG
>MU225102.1:1453002-1465560 GCA_018584345.1 Thuja plicata | reverse complement strand
AAGTGGGGTTCTGAGTCTTCTGTTTCTCCTTCTTAGAAGAAGATGGTGGGCCAGAAGAGTGCTGAGAAGGTGAATCAGATATCTGCTTCGGCTTCGGCTTCTGTGTATCCTGAGATGACTTGGCAAGAAATGCTTGTGACTGGGAGCCTGTAAGAGAATCCATCTGACTAAGCTTGGACTGCTCACAAGTTAACTTGCCACAGAAGGTATCAAAAGAGGGCATAACATGTCGTGCACCCAGTGCATCCATAGTGGAGTAGAAGGTAGAAGTGAAATCTGATAAGGACCACAAAGCTTGGAGAGTATCAGGAAGATACACTCATCATCTGACTTCGTCTTTCCAGCAACCTATAGAATAGATCGAAGAGACTTGAACTTCATCAGGAAGTCCTTAATGCTGGTGAATGAGTCAGGTGCCAAGGAGGTGAACTCTGCATCTATCTGGAGAATTCAGAACTAATCCATGGTGCCAAACAAGGTGGAGAACTTTTCCCACATATCCCTGGGTGTAGTCAAGCCATCCAGGTGGAACAACAACCCATCTAAAATGTTCATGGCAATGAGGCCTATTTTCTCATCCATCCTATTTCTGTGCATAAGTGGCTCATAAGGCCTCTGAAGAACTGGCTAAACCACATCCATGCAAGACCATAAACCTCGTGACATAAGGAGTCTGGTCATGTGTGGATTCCATGTGTGGTAGTTGTGAGGTGTCAGTCGGGCCACAGAGGGGTCCGACATTGAAAGAAGAATAAGATGGAAGTAGAAGGGTCTTTCTGAATGAAATGATAGAAAGTAAAAGGAACCCCCCCACAATGTATAATACTAACCCCCATACACCACAAATTACTATGAAAGCACAAGAAATGAGAAAAAAACCTGAGTTCCAGAAGCAGAATAGGAGCACAAATAAAGGTATGCCTTTGAATGCAAAAAATAGAAAGCAAATGGAAAAATCAGAAAATGAGACCTACACCAATGCAACGGGCTCGGAAACACCTTTCTGACGATATTTTTTTTCCAAAAAAGGACACCGTATGCTCAAGTTATGAGCAAAAAAATGACAGGTACCCTGAAGAGTGAGCTTGCTGGAAAAATCAGGCACTGGGCTAAATTTGATGCCCGTATGAATGTCACGGCTGTCAGAGCGGCACTGCCAGCGGCGGTGGTGGCCAGGCGGCTGTCGGGTGGCGCTGCGGCCGGGCGGTGCAGCTGGCGGAGGTTGCGGCTGAGCGGGGAGGAGGCAGTGGGCGAGCAAGGCCTGGGTGGCGGTTGAGTGGCCGGGTGGCGGCGGCGGGCCCGGGTGGCTGCGCGGTGGCCGCAGGGCGGCGTGCTGGCCAGTGGCTACACGCCGGTGGAGCACGGGCTGCGCGGTGGAGGCCCGCCCAAAACCTTTAAAAAAATGCATTTTTTTTTTATTTTTTTTGAGTTTTTTCTTCGATTTTTGAGCTGCACGGCCCTAGGAGGCCAAAATTTTTTCCTTGTGGTCACAGAGGCCAAAATAGTCAAAATTTATATGTTTTTCGACTCTCCCAGGCCTTCTGAACGCAATGGCAGAGTCCGTTTTTGCTCAAATGACTCCCAAAAATGGTGCCTCCTTCAAAGTGAAAAAAAAACCCCAAAAAGGCTGTGGCTGTCATCTTCGAATCATGGCTTCAAAGACCTTCGATCAGGCAGCGACAGGGTGGCTCTGATACCATGTAAGATTTGAGAAACATGAAAATCCATAGAACCTGAATACACCTGCATGCAAATGACATGATACAAAGTAGAAGAACAAAAATGAAAAAGCAGAACTCAGAGATGCTCAAAAGAAGAAGCACAATATTATTCTCAAAGTTATAAAAAAACATTACAAAGTTCAACCTATAAAGGTGAACAAACCCTAAAACAGAAATGCTAGGTTGCGCAATATAATTAATATAAAGTATTAGTTATATGCACCTAAGAGATAGCTTAAGCGAAAAAGAGTAAGTAAACTAACTAATTACTCTAACACCCCCCCTTAAGCGAAGCTCAGGAGGTAAGCTAACCTAGCACAGCTAAGAAAGTAGGAAATGGGTCCCGGCAACAAGGCCTGATTAGGTACCCAATACAAGGAAATCTCTATAAACCGGAGACAAAGGAGAAAACCCAGTGGGAAAAACTCCTCTCCAAAAAGAGATATAAAAGCAAGCAAAGACAAAAAGAATGACTTTAAGAGACTCTCTCAAAGCTAGTAGTATAATGCGTGCTGCCAAGACATAGGAGGATATCAAGTTTCTCAGTCACAAATTGGAAAATAAAAAGAAGAACAGAACTGACAGTGAAAACCACATTGTGGTAGTGTCAGATTCTAAAAAGGTAAAAACAAAAGACGTATCTGATGGTAAAAACCTCTTAGAGGCACCAAAGGATGAGATTCTTGATATCCTTCCCAAGCACTTTCAGGAAAGGTCTTCAGTTCTGATAGAACCAACACAACCAATTAATTTGGGCATAGCTAAAGTTCCTCAAATTGTTCACCTAGCACAATCTTTGTCAGATGAAGAGAAGACACAATTCATTGAGTTCTTGAAAGAGAAGAAGATCAAATTTGCATGGTATTATACAGATATTCCTGGACTGGACCCTGAATCGATAATGCACCATTTATCTATAGCTCCTAGGATCAAACCTGTGAAACAAAAACTCAGAAAGATGCATCCTCATGTTGCATTACTAGTAAAAGCAGAGCTAGAGAAATTGTTAAAAGCTAGATTCATCTGAGTCATTGCTTACACATGATGGATTTCTAATGTGCCCCGGTATCTAAATTAGATAAATCTATTAGGATATGCACAAACTTTAGAGACTTAAACATGACATGTCTAATGATTTTCCACTGCCTAATATTGATATGATCATAGACCTCACATCAGGCTACCAAATGTACTCACTAATGGATGGTTTCTCAGGCTATAATCAGATTAAAATTTCTCTTGAAAATCAAGAGAAGACTATATTTACATGTGCATGGGGAACCTTTTGCTGGAACGTTATGCCATTTGGGTTAATGAATGTAGGTGCTACATATCAAAGAGCCATGACTACTATATTCCACGATATGATGCATAAAAACATGGAGGATTATGTGGATGATACCTTAGCTAAATCAAAAGAATGGAATACACATATTGATGAATTAAGAAAGATATTGGAGCATATGGAGCAATTTCAACTCAGGCTCAATCCAAAGAAATGTGCCTTTGGGGTCCAATCAGGAAAGCTCTTAGGGTTTATTATTTCAGCGAAAGGAATTGAGGTAGAACCTGGCAAAGTCAAAGCTATACTAGAAATGAATCCTCCACACAACATTATTCAAATGAGGATATTACAAGGGAGACTTCAGTAGATTAGGTGGTTCATGTCACAACTTGCAGATAGAGCACAACCCTTTACCAAATTGCTAAATAAAGGTGTCACCTTCAAATGGGATGAACACTGTGAAGCCAAATTTAAATAATTAAAAGAGTACCTGGCTACTCCTCCTATTCTTATGGCACCCATCCATGGAAAGCCATACTCCTATATATTTTAGCTACATCCACATCACTAGGAGTATTTCTAGCACAAGAGTATGAAACTAAAAAGGAAAGAACAATCTACTACATCAGTAGAACGCTAGTCTCCTACAAACTCAATTATAACATTATTGAGAAAGCTTGCTTAGCTATTGTCTTTGCATCACAAAAATTGAGACATTACATGATATCACATACAGTAAGGCTCATTGCAAAAATAGATCCTTTGAAGTACCTCCTAAGCAAGATAGTATTAACAGGACGGCTGGAAAAGTGGGTCCTCATTCCAAGCAAATTTGATATTGAGTACATAGATCGAAGGGATATTAAAGGACAAGTCCTCGTTGGTCAATTAGTTGATTCACCGCTCCAAGATGATGAACCTTTAAGAATTGAGTTCCCTGATGAAACAATCATGAATCTAACTGAGTATCCATGGAAAATGTACTTTGATGGTTCTTTCACACAACAAGGCTCTAGAGCGGGGGTTCTATTCATAACTCCTCAAGGCTACAAGATACCCAAGTCTTACAAATTGATTTTTCCATACACAAATAACATTTCTGAATATGGAGCATTTGTAAATGGTCTTAAAATTGCCATGGAATGGGAAATTGTAGAGTTACATGTGTATGGTGACTCCTAGCTCATTATAAATCAAGTAAATGGAGATTATCAGACAAAAGATGAGAAGTTGATGCCCTAGAAGCAATTGGTTGATGACTTAAAGAAGTAATTTGTCTTCATCACATTCCATCAAATACCCAGAACAAAGAATAAAGCTGCAGATACTATGGCTACACTGGCATCCATGTTACAATTAGAGGAAAATCAATTCCGCTATGACTTCTTGGTGGAAGAATTATCCTACCCCACCTTTGATACCATTGAATACTAAGTAATTTGTGCTTTGAATGCCCAAAACCAATCTTGGTATGCTAAAATCATTGCTTGCCTAACTGACCAAACCATTCCCAATGATTTATCCAAAATGAAAAATGAGCCTTGATTAGGACAACATCGTGTTATGTCCTCGTTACTAATAATTTATATAGATGAGATCTCGATGGTACACTTCTTATATGTTTAGAACATGAAGAGTCATATCGCACATTAAAAGAAGTCCATGAAGGTGTATGTGGATCACATTCAAATGACTTTTCATTAGCTAAAAAATTGCTTAGAGTAAGCTATTACTGGCCTACAATGGAAAAAGATGCTATTCACTTGTCAAAGACATGTCATAAATGCCAAACACATGGAAATATCATCCATGCTCCTACCAGAGAACTCATACCTTTCATAACACATTGGCCATTTCAGCAATGGGCCTTTGACTTGGTCAGACAACTATATCCTAATTCTTCAAATGGACACAAGCTCATCATTATGACCACTGAGTATTTCAAAAAGTGGGTCAAATATATGTCGCTAATCAAATCCACTAGAAAATAGGTGGCTATGTTCATCTTGAACTACATTATCTGTAGATACAGGATACCCTCTTCAATTGTAACAGATAATGGGGGCCAATTTAAAAACCAAGATATTGAAGACCTTTGCACACAGTTCCACATTACTCAACATTGATCCTCAATCTATTATCCTCAAGGTAATGGATAGGCTGAGGCATCTAATAAGAATATTCTCAAGATCCTACATCAAACTGTGAGTAAGTCTGGCAGAGACTGGCATCTACAACTAAATCTGGCACTTTGGGCCTACAAAATAAGCATCAAAACACCAACATGAGCCATGCCATTTGTCCTAGTCTATGGCACGAAAGTAATAATACCTATTCAGGTTGAAATCCCATCCTTGCACATATCTTTACAAGGTCTTGTTACTGATGAACAATACCACATCGATAGGGTGAATGCATTAGACTTACTTGATGAGCATAGGCAATAGGCGTTCGATCATCTAAAGGTTTACCAAGCATGAATGTCCAAGGGACACAATAAAAGGGTCAAACCACAACAATTTCAACTTGGGGATCTCGTCCTAAAGGAGAATCCTAAAAACCAGCCTAATAGAGAGCAGAAAGGAAAGTTTGAACCAAACTGGCTGGGACCCTATGTCATCACTGCTACTTTTGGGACTGGAGCCTATCAACTAGCTACACCTAAGGGAGATGTCCTTCTAGATCCTATCAATACTCTACATTTGAATTGGTTCTATGCTTGATGTTTGGCTAGCAGAGCCTATGCAGTGAAAAACTCAGAAAATACTAGAAACATTAGAAAATTGATCCTGGAGAAATCAAAAAATAGTGGAAAAAGACCTAAAGAAAGGTATCCTTGGTGAAAACCTTGCAAACAGGTGCATTGATACTACAAAAATATTCAAAAAAGAAAAAAAAATTGAAAAAGAGAAAATTGCCTTGATGACAACTTGGTAAAATAGGCATCCTGGTAGCAAAAAGAGTGAAAACATTTTACCAAGTGGTGAAAACCTGGCAATCAGGCGTCATTTGTATTTTGCGCTCCATCTAGCTAATGCATTACTGATACTAAGCCTTCACAATTGTACCTGTGCTATGGGATGACTCTATGTCCTTACAAATGTCCTATCCTTTCTTGGGATTTGTCTACATTTCTGTCTTAGGAACAAATCATTCTGCACTGGGGGCATCTTTGCTAGCATGTTAGGTTGTGTCTGCTAGGTCATCCTAGGAGGATTTGTCTTGTGACACAATGCTTCTTGATGCTTGCACCAAACTGTCACTTTCACAAAACCAAGATGTATCTTTGAAAACCCACCTATCTGGCACAAACATTGCACTAACATAAATGATGTTCCTAAACACTACATTGGATTGTGAACAGAGACAAGGTTATACACAGACATGGGAATCATATTGCTTTAATTCAACATTTTGATTGATGAATCTCTACTGCACTTGACAAATGAATCAATAGTATTTCTCAATACTACTTAAACACAGTTTGATCTTGGTTTGATTATGACTCTTTTATGTTCTGATGATGTTTTAACTAGGGGAATATAAGTAGTTATGAGTTTTCTTTGATTGATTCTCAATTGATAGTTGTTATGTCTTCTGAGTTTCTCCATGATTTTTGCGCAAAGACAAAGAGTCGTAAGGATGGGGGCATAACATTTTCTTGGTTTTTTTGTGTATGGTGATTGTTCCAAATGATCCTATAAATTTCACCTAACTTGGATGTTTATGGTAAGAGCTACCAACATGAGTGGATAGGCACATATATCTCGATCTTTGTTATGTGTAAACTACAGTGAGGTGGAAACCATTTCCTTGTCTATTTTCTAAAATTTGATTCTCACTAAGGTATACGAAGCATATGTTGGCAAGTTGACACTCAGGGTTTATATGACTATTTTTTTGTTTTCATTATGGCAATAAATTCATATGAAGTTTTGACAAGTAAGTTCACAAACTTTGAAGATCAAAATTTGGCTAAGTATAAAAAATATAACGGAATAGAGATATACAGTTGATCAGTACACCAGCGCACGTGTGTATGGTCGAGTCAGAATATGTGCCTTTATACTTAAGATTTATGATATGTTATTAATCTTAGCCTATACACGCATGGTAAGATATGACAGTACGAAGAAGTTATAACAAGTTCAAGTACCACTAGCAGTTCAGAAAATAGAGCATGAAGCCGACTTCAGATTTTGATTAGCATATAATATTTTATTTTGTAATGGCCATGTGACTATTGTAATATGTTTTTAATTATGTCTTTAACACTCATATAAACACACTTAAACCAATTCATTTGGAAGCGTTGTCTATTTTGATTTTGGGCTGATTAAGTTCTTGTTTTCGGTCGCGTCTATTCAGGCATGTATATATACTTAACATGCAATTTTGTATTAAGAGTAGGAGTGGAAAATATGAAGAAAAGATATCTAGAAGAATAGTATAAATAAATCAGTATGAGATAGAGATTTTCAAGAGATTAGAGCATCAACACATAAATGGAACTGATCAAACAACAGTGTCATAACAATAGTTCATCTTTTGATATAGTGTATATCTATTATCTGAAGGTTGTAGCCTTCATCCTATTGGGAAGTGAGCTCTGGCAGTGAGCCATTCACCTTTAACAGGGTTTTGTAAAGACTCCTAATAGGGTCATTGTACTTGCATTGTAAAGACTGCTCCTAACAGGGCAAAGGGACTCTAACAAGTTCATAAGACTAGTACAATCATTTGTGGGTACTAATTCCCATCGGGGTTTTCCTCTGATCAAGGTTTCCCTGTAAACATATCTTATGTTATGTGTCATTGTGTAATGCTTCATTTGTTATCTATTTGATTTAAGTTTCAAGTTTCTGAAATAAATATAATTGACAGACACTGATTCACCCCCCCTATCAGTGTTTCTAACAATTGGTATCAGAGCTCTGGTCCTCTGAAAGAAAGTTTAACCACTTGAGGAGATCATGGATTCAACAAAAGTGAAACATCTAAAAAATATTCTTGAAGAATCTCTTGATGACCTTGACAAATTTCAAAAATAAAATGAAGAACTAAAACTAAAAGTTGATGGCTCCCAAATTCTTATCAAAAAATTAAGAAAATATTTGAAAGATTTCTCTACGAATGATTTTGGAAAAATGGTCAAAAAGTTGAATGAAGAAAACATGTCTCTGAAGGACAAGATTGAAGATCTAAATGAACAGATAATAGATAGCCTAACATCTATTGAAGAAAAGACCAAAGAAATTAAACAATTAGATGAATAACTTATGCAAGCAAATATGAAGATCTTGGAGTTGGAAAAAATCAAGAAAAAGATAGAATCTGAATTGACAGAAGCAAAGAATCATATTGAAAAACTACACACAAGTTTTGATCTAATTCAATCACAACTCTATGCACAAAATTTAAGAGGAGATACTACTGGTGTTGGATATAGTGTAACACAAATTGAAACCAATACAATAAAATAAAGTAAGAAAGTACAAGAAATCTACATAAGTAAAGGCTATTGAGAATCTTACAGAAGCTAGAGCAGAATCATCTAAAGATGAACACAAGATAATTAATAGAAATTTTTATGCCTGTAACAAGCATGTACATTTGGCAAGAGATTGTAAAGAGGTAAGACCCTTTAATGGCTATTTTTACTCTTGTAATAAATTTGGTCATAGGGCTATACATTACAAAACTAGTCAGAGAAATCAATCACAACAAAACCAAAGAAACCTGACTCAATACAATCAGAGAAATCAACCTCAGAGAAACTATCAAAAAATTACATGTCAAATATGTAATTATAATGGACACACAACCAAGAAATGCAGCATGGTAAAAAATATCAATAGACCTCCAATCATTTGTCACTCATGTAACAAAGCTGGACATACCTCAAGGTTTTGTAGATCCAAAACACAAAGACAATAAAATCCTAAAGGATCATTATTTGAAGAATCTAGAGAAGTCAAGTTTGTAAAAGCTACAAAAGATTCAGGTAAAATATGGGTTGAAGTAAAGAAAGATGATGATGTTAACAAGGTAGTAGATGCATCCATAGTGGACACAACTTCTACTTCTGGTTAGATGACCCTCATGGTCAAAGGGGGATCTATTCAAGCTCTAAACCCCTGCGTGGCTGGTATACTCACCTCTGAGTATGCACCTATGGATTCATGTATTTGGTCATGAATTGAAATAACATACAAGGATGCACAACTTTTACTTTGACAAAAACAAAGATTGAAATTCTCAGTGGAAACCAAATACAACAACAAGCATTAAATGCAGTAACTTATATATAAGTCAGTTAAGATCTTATATCTTAATTTTTCATTTGAGATTGAGCATTCAAAGAGTACAGGTGAAATAAGCATCGAAGCGTTGAAGGATAACCATTGGTTCGTTAGAAAAATGAGTTGAATTTGAAATGGAACCCTAGCACAGACACGTCGTTTAAGAACTCCAGTAAAACCCTACTTAAGAATCAACAAGTATAGAAACCCCTGTAGTCTTTGAAATAACTGAAAGGAAGAGATTCATGTTTAAAAAGCATCCATTCAAGTCAGTGGTAGATTATGTAGAAGGGGCATTCTCCAAGACTCTATTAGGAGTCGTGCATGTAGAGGACATATGTGCTTACATCTACTGTAAGAAGGAGTCTATTGGTGACAATAGTATAACAGTTCTCATGGCATCAATGATGAAACTTGATTACTCATTCAAGGATGAATTTTCACATCGCATTGATAACCCTATTTTTGAGTATACAAATGCGCATGAGTTCTATGAACCAGAATGGGTTAAAATTATACTCAGTAGGATTCATGATGATTTGTTTTGGATTGGTGATGTTCCTGTCTGCATTACTTCTGACCTTATTCATGAGATGACCAGACTCTCTAAGGTTGGACCTGTTCTTCCCACTGGAAAGGATGTCAAGAAACAGGTTGAGCAAGCATGCTTATCAAGAAGCGATAGGCACGGGATGAATGTTGATCCTATTGTGGAAAAAGACATCAAACTCATCACCATGATACTTGGATACAAGCTTCAACATGCTAGCAGACTTAATAGTGTATCCATAGCTATAGTTTTGGCAGTAATAAGGATGGCAAGAGATAACACACAATATAATCTTTGGGAGATATTGTACGCACAAATAATTGAGAACATTAAAGATATCAAGCATGACAGGAGGAAAATATTCAGATTTGGCTCACTGATTATATACTTATACTTCCATATTTATGGTAAGGTCTCTAATCTTTACCTAGACACAAGCAGACCCACTTTGTCCCAAATTTCATTAAAAGACACATCGGGAAGTAGTGTAAAGGACTCTATGGATATGGAGATCAAGACATTCAGGATCAAGATGCAGAAGAGGTTCAAAATATAGGAAAAGATAGTTGAAAAATACAAGGACACCATATGCTTCATGGTGGAAACTAACTATACTTTCATGGAAGTAGTTGAGCCAAGAACCAAATGGATTCACCCACTTGGTTATGAAGTAGAAGAACATGCTTTGGAAGGATATGCATAGGTTCTTTTATCTGCGCCTAAAGATCCAAAAGAGCCTAGATGGGGTACATACAAAGAGAAGACAAATCAAGTTGATTCTGTCTTATAGAGTGTAGACAATAAGAGGAAGGCATCAAGGATTACATACACCATTCTGAAAGTTCATGGTGTCACCCAAGAAGACCTAGATAAAGCTAGGGAAGCTAAAATTGCAAGAGAACTTAAGAAAACACCTACAGAAGTCAAAATAGAGAAATTAGATGATATCCACAAGAAGAAAAAGAAGAAGTATGATGAGAGTACATCTATGCCCTCTACTACTATTGACCTGGAATCCTCTCCACCTTCGGTACCAAGAAAGATAACTAGAAGGAAGCAAGTTCCCAAAGGTCACCCATCCTCAAGGACAACACAAAGAAAAGTAAAGAATACTCAAGCCCCTCCTGAGGTAGGATTCAGACCTAGTCTTGAGATCTTAAGGAACAAAATCATTAATGAAGGAAGACTAGATTCTATTACAAATGTCTATGACAAGTACCAAGAGATAGATAAATCAGAAATACAATCTATGATTATCTCTCATATGATCAAGTTTAAAAGGTCAATTTTGGAACTCAAGAGAGTCATTCTACAAAAAGTATGGAACATACTAGACTTATTGAAAAGACAAGAAATATAAGAAGATATGAGGATAAGCGAAGAGAAATTAGATAATCTTCTCCCTATTTTCTCACATGATGAGAAGGCAATACTGTTAGATTTGGTAAAACCTCATCTAAGAACCAAAACAAGAACTCTTCACATTATGAGCAAAGAGTATGAGTTGGTTGGCAAAGAGACTAAAAGAGCATTCAAGAAAGTGTTTTTGGATAGACACATGTATCCATCAATGATGCCTACAAAAAAGTGACTAAAGTTCCTTCTAAACAAGAAAAAGAACCAAAGATTCTTAATGTGCCCATGACACGTCCATAGGATTTTGCGCCCAAAGTTCCATCACCCTCTGACACAGTCAAAGATCAAGATGAAACCATTATGATCAATGGTCTTAAGATAACAATGAAAGCTTTAGATAATGACTTGAAATTTTTTGAAAAAGCATTTGTCAGCACTGAAAAAGCAAAGTAGGTATACATCAATAATACTCCCTTGCAGCAAGATGAAGTTATTTCTAAAGATTCAACATATTTGAATAATGAGGAAGATAATCAATCTAATGAACCGCCCTCTATGGAGATCCTAGTGAAAAGTGAATCTATGGATGTTAGTCAAAATGCTATATTCAGGCCATCTATCAAACCATCAATATCATTGTTGTCAAGTTTGACCCTTGACTCAGCAAACCTAGATGCATGGGGAGAAGAAGAGTTGATCAAAATCAGTGTATTAGCTATGGAGAAAGCCAAAGAGAAACAAGTTATGAGAAATCATCTATTTCTTGAGTGAGTAAATATTTTGAATAACCTACTGCCAACAGAGAAGAAATTGGCAAATATTTAGTCAGTTAATTATGTCGATAGCATATTGACAAGCTTCAAAGAAAAATTCACAAGTCTAGTAGATTCAGATACTAAAATTGTAGAGGATGAGTACAAAAAGGGAAGATTGGATGATATGATAAAGAACTTCTCATTAGATCTCAACTCATTGAAGATTGGTCAAACAATTCTGAAAGAGTTAGCAGCAAAAGGAAGGAAGGTGATAGCTAACTGTATGGACAGAGGAAAATTCACTTCTGAGCACATCAAGAAGATTGAGGAAGCAAAAATATTGGTTGAAAATATAAGGAAATCAATTGAAACATCCGCCCAAGACATCAATATATGCAATAACATCTATCAAGGGAAGATAGACAAGATTGAAAAAATCAAGATAGAGATCAACAAGATAAGTGTATGCAAAATAGATGTCCAACTACTCTAAATGAGATATTAATTAATCTAACTAATAAATCAATCTAAATGCAAACACAATGAAGATTACAAGTTTAAATGAAGAAAAACAATAAAGTTACCTTCA
>MU225102.1:1439788-1452593 GCA_018584345.1 Thuja plicata | reverse complement strand
GGTTGAGAGAAAAGGGGATATAGTTGGAATGTGAGAGGAAGAATAGGGAGGATGTTCCTCCTATATTGACATAGGGGAGAAGAAGATGGAAGGGAAAGACACATGTCAAGTGTCTCACAAAGACCATAGAGAAGAAAGGGGAAGGACTCATTCCTCATGAGGACTCTTGGTACAAGTGTCCCATGAGTCACCTTGGACTCTTAGAGGTGTCTTGAGAAGCTCCTTAAGAATAAGAATTACTTCTTGACTCGGTGTAGGAGAAGACATGTGGTCATGAGACCAAGTCTTATAAGGCCACATAGCCCTTAAAAATAGGACATGTGTGGGTGAGGATAATGATTAATTATTAATGAATAATAATTAATTATTTTAGCCAAGGTGATGTGTAAGGTGACTAGGGTTATGAGGTGGACTAGGGGACTTAGTCATATTTAGTGATTGTGTATTTAATTAAATCACTTTTAATAGAACTAATTTAGAGGACCTAGGATAAGAAGAATAGACTATAGTGAATTTATCTAATAAATATAATAATTTATTAAATAAATAGAAGAAATAAACATTAATTAAATAATAAATATTTAATCAATTCATCAAGTCAACATTAATTAAATAATAAATATTTAATTAATTGATTAATCAACGAAGCCATTTTTTAGTGTATACATTTTGCCCCTCTTTGAAATAGTGTGCTTGTCACATTATTTCAAAGAAAAATCAAGCTTTCTACCCTAGACTATGTTTGCCGAGAATGACCTTTGTATGCCCCCTCGAGAGATTGATTAAATTTTTTATTTTTATTTTTTTATTTTTATTATTATATTTTTTTATTTTTTAAGGGTTCAATCAATCTCATGAAAAGATTTAGAAGAAATTTGGAGTGAGATGGAATGATAGTGATAGGTAGGGTCCACATGGTAAGAAAAAAGGGTCCACAGGATACATAAAGGGTCAAAAGGGTCCATAATAAGCTCATTATGTACACTTGTCATTTGGAGATTGGAGGCTTGGAGAGAGAAGAGAAAAGTTGAGAAGATGTCATTCCCACTTTCCGATCACCGTTTCGAGCGAGTCAGACGCTTCCAAAGACCGCCAGATTCTGGAGAGCCAGTGAGTGGTCGATCCCGATATGTTAATTTGATTCAATTATGCTTTCTAGATAGATTTGTAGCATGTTTTTAGGATAGATGGAATCATAGGTAGGGTAGAAAAACCTTTGTTTTTGCCCCAGAAAATGGATGCGCAGTTGCGGCGCATGAATGCACAACATTAATGGATGAATGCGAAGAATTTGTGCATTTGTTTAGGGGTTCTACGCATCCATCTGAGAGGCCCTCTGATTCCGTGCATTTGTTCAGAAAATTCACTCAAATGTGAATTCTGCACATTTTTTAGGTTAATCTGTGCAAACAGACTGCTATGTTACGCATTTGTAAAAAGCTGCGCAAACATTAGACAATGTTGCACATTTATAGCAAGTTAAGTTGCAAATAGATAGAAAATTCAAACTAGGTCAAACTGTCATAGCGGTAGGTTGATAAGATCTAGTTCTCGTTGGATAGTGATTGTTGTTGATGTCAAGATAGGCCACATTGTAGCATTGTCGCTAGTAAACCGTCTTGATGGATAGATAATGGATAGAATTATCTTCTGATACATGTGATAAACATGCATTGGATTGATATACAGATAGGATAGATAGATAGATCCATTTGATTGATAGTTAATAGTTTGATTATGATTTGATATTGATAGGAGGACATTACCAATGTATTGATGTTACGAGAGAGATATCCTAACTCAGAGTTTGAGGGCGACATTGTCAGAGACTGATAGAGTCCTGATTGGTGCGACCGAATTATATCATGTGATTTATACGCCTGAGATTCAGGTGAATCTAGGTATGTTGACGGTCCTAGCAAAGAGATGGAACTCAGAGACGAGCACCTTCCATCTACCTACCAGCGAGATGACCGTTATGTTGGAGGATGTATATCGCATCCTTCGACTACCTATCATAGGCGAGTTAGTACACTATGATTGGCATGGTGGATTGGCACAATGTAGAGAGGTTTTTAGTGATGATGATATAGATGATGTAGAGATTAGTTGGGAGGACATGGTTGCAATATATGAGCCACTACCTATCGTATTAGCCAGCGTGATTGGAGGATACATGTGCCCAGATCAGAGATCTCATGGATTCACAGTTGGATGGGGCAGGACTCTACAGAGGATGATGGACGAGGGGACCCATTTTGCTTGGGGAGTGTGCCTTTTAGCACATTTATATCATGATCTTCATCAGGTGGTGTACCATGGCAGTGCATCATTATCAGCAGGGGTTATACTACTCCATGTGTGGGCATGGGAGCATATGGCCATCACACAGCCTATAACACTCAGGTTTTGAGGGGCTGGACAGCCTTATATATTTCTTTATGCATCAGTTCAGTCTCAGCGTAAGCTAGGACAGTTAGAGTTCTAGAGATACACTTTTGACATGATGGATTCAGTGATTTGGAGACCCTACCTAGGGTGCGAGGTATGGGATGATGAGCATCAGCTCAGATACTATTTTGAGACACGATGGTTGATAGGGAGGACTCCCTATATTATAGAGAGACAGATGGCTAGCAGGGTACTGCGTCAGTTTGGCCGTATACAGGGGATGCCCCATGGGATGACAGAGTTTGCACGGACCTTTCATGAGAGGCGAGACTGGGGGCCAATGATACCATTTGAGATAGCTAGGCAGGAGTTTTTGGACATGCCATTTCAGGCATGGTCAATGAGACAGGGGGTTGTAGACCCAGGGATGATAGCTGAGTATGAGAGATACATGAGGGATCACCTTTTCCCTAGATTGACAGATCCTTCTGAGAGGCCCCCATAAAGAGATCCAGGAGACAGAGGTCGAGGACAAGGATGAGGCCATGGTGGAGGTAGAGGGGATGATGACGACAGGGGAGATGATGGTGGTGATTCTCCTTAGAGAGGGAGGGGCAGAGGTGGTCTAGGGATGAGAGGTGGGGGTGTATGTCCATAGGGGTTGATGACTCCAGCTGATAGATAAAGATGACCATGGCCTACTGCACAAAGGGATCCTCTGATATAGGCACATGTACGGATATAGGAGGCAGCACAGGCACCAAATCAGCCCATGCGTGACATTAAGGATGACGTGCAAATGCTTGACATAGCAACATAGGATGTACAGGGAGAGGATGTGGATGTATAGGTGCAGGATGCTGATGATGTACAGGATGCTAGGGGTCATGATCCCTATTTACACAAGGCAGTAGCAGAGGAGGAGGACATTGATGTAGATGCAGTGCTAGCTAGAGTAGCGATGCTACAGTTACAGGCTGACCGTGTCCCCAGACTAGAGAGATGGGTTGAGATATTAGAGGAGGAGGTCACAGAGGCCAGATAGGAGCGGGATACCACCATAGAGTGGCTTGGGGAGGTAGAGAATTTATTAGATGAGCTAGAGTCTACAGAGTCATTAGGTCCACATGCAAACAGCTTGTGACTTATGATGAGAGCTGGCAAAGAGATCACCTATTGGAGAGAGGCTTATAGATAGGTGGTTCCATGGGATCAGTGGATTGGGAGCTTCTGAGAGAGCTCATATGGGGTCAAGACCGCAGATCCTCAGAGGAAGGGGTCAGTTAGTGCTAGTACCTCATCACGAACACCCAGACCACCACCAGGTTTAGGAGATCCATCAGGATTAGGGTCCTTGATTGTAGCACACAGACAGCGACATACAGAGTCTGGAGGTAGTGGGTCTTAGCTATTTTGGATATACATTTTGTACTTATGTTATGGCTCCATTATATCATATTATTGTATCTTTATTGTAGACTTGATGGACACTTTTGGACACATGGTTATAGTATGATATATCATTGGACATTTTGGATATATTGTCTTTTATGGACTCTTGATGATGGACTTTCTATATGACATGATTCTATGATGCTTACTTTCTATGATGCATTGCTTATGATGATATATATATATATATGGATACTGACATATGAAGGATATGATGAATGATTTTGATTATGCATTGTACTGTACGACTTAGTAATGATCATGTTTTATTTCTATGTGGATGAAAAATTATCATGATTATGCTCATAATGATTAATGTCAAATGGATGCATTGTGACTAATATAAATGGACAATGAATAATGATAATGAACTTAATGGAAGACAAAATAATAATAAATGAATGAACGATATGTAATAATGATATAAAATGGAATGTATAATAATGGTAATAATGTAATGACCTAAATTGTAATGAAATGACATATATGATAAATGCAATGAATTTAACACATACATGCAAATATAAATGGTTATATGCAAATGAACAACTTTAAAACTAAAGATATACTATGAACTATGATAAATGCTATTATGTTTTTGTTTATCCAAAATGTCCTCAATTTGAAAGAACCATGTGTCTGACACAAGAAGAAAGGACAAAGGGAACAAGGTGACCTAAAAAAGATACCCTAAAAAAAAAAATCTTATAAAAGGAGCACTTCAATGAGCTATTTTAAAATGCAATGCAAAATGATATGCAAAAATGAGTATCTCCACAACTTCAGTAACCATCTCAAAACTTCATAAATTTTAGAATTTGATTTTCATCATTAGCTCATTATGTTGCAAGAAAATACAAGCATCATGGTATAATTAAACCAGGATGACCTGAGCACTTCTTGCATGGAGTTTAATATAGAAAACTTGACAAGCATCTAGGTATAATTGAACCGAGATGACCTGAGTTTTGTTTGCATAACAGACAAGGAATATCCCCCTCCTCCATCGGGGAACAAATATGTGCAGTTGAGGTATGTGTGGTGCATCATTGTTAATAGCATTCATGTACCAACATGATTGAGAATGTTGTTCATGCTTATGGAATAGATGAAGGCTCTTATGCACAGACACCCCAATTATTTATTTCATCGACTTCATTGGAAAATACCCCACAAAAAGCAATCAAATAAAATATCACGTTCCATCCTGGCTATCCTAATCAATGACATATTTGGAGTTGTTAAGCTCATGTCAAAGATATCCTAGAATAGCATAGGAAACATGATGACAAATGAAATTCTGATATGAATGCATAATCTTATTACAAATCATCCTAACATGCCTATCATGAATATACATTTCTTTGCCAAAAGATAGTGTTGAATTTGTTTGATCAATTTGGTTGATAATGATGTTGTTTCAAATGTATAGATAAGCAGTCATATTTTGAAAGATATTTCACAGGTTATGGATCATGATTAGAATAGCATCGTATAAGAACCGTTGATTGTGTTTTCTTGTCTGGTCAAAAATACTCCGTTCTGTCCTCTTAGAGTCGCGACTGTCACAGATCCACTTCCCAAAAACTAGGTCAAGGACATGCCCCCTGCTAGGTGATCGACTGACTTATTATGGGTGAAGAAAGACACACTGGACTAGGGTGAAGACCAAGACAGTAGACCAAGATATGATGGGGTTTTATTAGGGATTTATACAAATGGGTAGGAATCATGGATTGGCCATTTTATTATGATATGTACAAGGCGAATGGTGACTATGAGAGCCACATTATTATGGTTATATATAGATGGGACAAGATGCTAGAAGAATCCTAATAGAGGGAGGAGCTATCCTGTCACAAATGGTGCCTGTTTCCAGGTTTTCACCACATGCTTTTATTGCAATTTTCTCTTGATTTTTTTTTTTGATCATATCCCTTGCACTGGGATCTCATGCATAAAACTTCTTTAGGTGCATGCTGTTAAGAGGCTCATCTAAGGGATCACCCTCACATGTTGACAACTAATAGGCTCTAGAACCTTAGACTGCTGTAATCACAAAAGGACCCAACCAATTGGGCTCAAACTTTCCCTTCTTCTCACGATGCTGCTGATTTTTGGGATTCTCTCGAAGGACTAGATCACCCACCTGAAATTATTTGGGTTTCACTTTACTGTTATACTGATGAGACATCCTTTACTGATAGAATTTTAAGTGATCAAAGGCTCGTTGATGGTGCTCATCCAGCAATTCTAATTCAGTTAGCCGTGCAACTCTATACTCTTCATCTGGAATCAAATCTTTCAGGGACACTCAAAGAGAAGGTAACTTGACCTCAAGGGGTAGGACAACTTCAGACCCATAAACAAGGGAATATGGCATGGCACCAATTGGAGTATGGATGGAAGTATGATAAGCCCATAGGGCAGGGTTCAACTAGACATGCCAGTCATGACCAGCATCATTGACAGTCTTTTGAAGGATTTTGACAATAGTTTTATTAGATGCCTCAACTTGGCCATTACCCTGAGGGTAATAAATAGTGGAATAATGGTGGGTGATATGGAATTTGGTGCACATTTCATTGATATCTTGATTTTGAAACTATTTCCCATGATCTATAATGAGGTGCATAGGGATGCCATATCGACAAATGATATAGTTAAGGATAAACATAGCAACTTGTTTGCCTGTGGCAGTGATCAAGGGAACAGCTTCAATCCATTTGGTAAAATACTCAGTGGTGGTTATAATGTACTTATGGCCATTGGAAGATGGAGGGTGAATTGCACCCACAAGGTCGAGTCCCCACTGACTGAATGGCATTGTAGTTGTAACAGGATGTAGTTGTTGTGCCGGTGCATGAATAAGATTCCCATGAATTTGACACTTCTTGCATTTTTGAGCAAAGTGAAAAGAATCTGTTTCCATAGTAGGCCAATAGTAACCCATACGCATGAGCTTCTTAGCCAAGGAAGGACCACTTGAATGTGTTCCACATATACCCTCATGTACGTCTTGTAAGGTAGTTTGAGCTTCAGCATGTTCAAGACATCATAAGAGAGTACCGTCAAGACCTCGCCGATACAGGGTGTCAGATATTAGGAGATAGTGGGAGGTTTGGCGGAGAAAGGTTCTCTTTTGATTTCTGGATAGGTCAAGGGGAAGGATATTGTCTTTCAGATAGGAATATATTTTTCCATAGGTAGGGGAATCTTGTCCGATAATATGACATATGATATGTGTATCAGGATCATCGTATGCAGGATAAATCAAGGATTCCACTAAGAACTCAAAATGGGATTTTTTATCCTCTGCATTAAATAAAGAAGCAATTGTTGCCATAGCATCTACAACCTTATTTTCCTGCCTTGGAATCTGCTCAAAGGTGATGATTGAAAAATATTTCTTAAAGTCATCTACCATGTGTTTATATGGTAACAACTTGTCATCCTTAGTCTGATATTCATCATTAACTTGATTGATTATTAGCTGGGAGTATCCGTAGACATTCAATTCAGTCACATTCCATTATAGAGCCATTTTCAACCTGATCATTAGTGCTTCATACTCAGCCACATTATTTGTACAAGGAAAAATAAATTTGTATGACTTTGGTATGGTATATCCTTGTGGTGTAACAAATAAGACTCCAGCTCCTGAACCATGTTGAGTATAGGATCCATCAAAATATAGCCTCAAGGTTTGTGTAGATAATGTTAGGATTTGGGCATCTAAAAAATCTGTTTGTATAGGATAATCATCCATTAATGGTGCCTCAGCCAATTGATCAGCAATTACTTGCCCTTTAATAGCCTTCCTTTCCACATATTTGATATGAAATTCACTAAGCAACATGACCCACTTAGCCAACCTTCTTGTTAATGCAGTCTTGCTCAAAAGATACTTCAAAGGATCAATCTTTGCAAAAAGCTTGATAGAATGAGGCAACATGTAATTCCACCACTTTTGTGAAGCAAGGACCACTGCTAGACATGCACACTCAATTGGTGAATAATTGAATTCATATCCAACAAGGGTGCGACTGATATAATATATAGCCTTCTCTTTTCCCTCTTGATCTTGTTGGGCCAGCAGGGCACCGAGTGAAACTTCTGTAGCTGAAATATAAAGCAAGAGTGGCTTTCCTAGAATTGGTGACATAAGAGTGGGAGGAGTGGCTAAGTATTGCTTGATCTTAGTAAAAGCTTCTTCACATTTATCATCCCATTTGAATAAGATGTAGAGGCTAATACAATACTTAGATGAAATGGCTAATTGAGATACAAATCTTCTAATTGATTGAAGGTGCCCTTGTAGAGATCTCAATTGACTGATATTCATAGGGGAAGCCATTTCCATGATTGCCTTGACCTTTTCTGGATCCACCTCTATTCCCTTAGCTGAAACAATATATCCTAACAATTTACCCGATGTAACCCTGAATGCACACTTCTTGGGATTTAATATTATTTGATACTTTTCCATTCAGGTGAATATCCTATCCAACACTCTTAGATGACCTTCTTTGCTCTTGGATTTGGCTAAGATATCATCAACATAATCTTCCATTATGGTATGCATCATGTCATGAAAAATTGTGGTCATAGCTCTTTGATAGGTAGCACCAGCATTTTTAAGCCCAAAAGGCATCACATTCCAGTAGTATGCGCCCCAAGGACATGTAAAAGTAGTCTTCTCCTGATCCTCTGGTGCAATCTTAATCTGGTTATAATCGGAAAACCCATCCATTAAGGATAACATCTCATGCCTAGCTATTAAATCTACTATAATATCAATATTGGGAAAAGGAAAGTCATCTTTAGGACAAGCTTTGCTAAGATCCTGAAAATCTATGCAAATCCTGATGGACTTATTTGGCTTGGATACTGGTACAATATTGGAGATCCAATCAACATAATCAATAGCTTGAATGAAACCTACATCCAAATTTTTTTTTAATTCTTCCTTGACCATGAGTGCAATATGAGGATGCATTTTCCTAAGCTTCTGCTTTACAGGCTTGACCCCAGGTGTAATAGACAAATGATGCATAATAAGATGTGGATCTAACCCAGGCATATCAGCATAAGACCAAGCAAAATTGATCTATCTCTTTTTGAAAAATTGTGAAAAGGCATCTTTTTCTGTCTCTATTAAGGATGCAGCTATCTTCAAAATGTGTGGTGACTCCTCTGTGCCAATGTTAAGAGGCAATGTTGGTTCAATAAGTATAGCAGACTGTTCTTGATACACATAGTTGGGGAATGTGTCAATCCTTCCATCTTTAGGTGCCTCAGAGAGGTTTTCACCCGTAGATACATCTTTTCTTTTTCCTTTTTTAGGATCTAACACTGCCACTGAGTGGTTTTCACCGTTAGATCAATTTATTATTTTCATATTTTTATGACTAAAAGGATTGGCACCCTCTCCAAAGTAAGCCATGTCATTGAGTTCTATGGGGAATCCTGATTTATGATCTCCTAGCGGTAAATGATCTCTGATTTTGAGATAGTCGATAATAGCATCATCATTATGGAAAATATCAAGTTTGGGGTAATTTGGAGAATCCCAGGCGATAAGTTCGGGGTGGAAAAGGGATATTGGATCATTTGGTTTGGTCTCAAAGGATGAAATGGTATTGATAGAAAAGTTTTGAAAGTTTATGATTGTATCGACAAGGTCTATTTCCATACTCTCATCCAAATCATCTATCTCAAGATAACTCTCACTTTCCTCATAATCTCCAAGAGTAGTATCAGGTGGATTGAATCCTAGTGGTTCCATCCTTGGACTCGTCTGCTCATGGCAATTGTTACCATCAGCATGAACATCATCAACTTCCATATGTTCAGTATAATCAGAGAATGAATCCCATTCATAAGTATGAGAATCATCATCATCACCATTATTATTTCTAAGTCGGTCAATGATGCCTTGCGCTATCTTTTGCTTTGCTGGATCTATATACATGCCATTTTTCCAGAATATAGGAGCCATAGAAATTTTATAAAAGGGTTCAACCTTTTCTTTTCCTTTAGGTTCCTTTGGTCCTTCTCCCTTGTATCCTAGTCTAGTGGTGTCTCTTTGATAATTCAGATTTTTTAGAATTGGTTTTATGACACCTTCTCTTTGCAACCCTACAGGTCCACTTCCTTGATATCCCATCTTTTGTAACAAAGTTTATCCCGTGCCATATATATCTGGTGATATAGGTTCATGTTTTTCATTCTCTGGATCTTTATGATGATGTAAAAAATAATTAGCATTATGCTCAGCAGTCCCTTTTGATATGGTGCCCTCACTCACAAATGTGCCATAAACAAGTGTAGAAGGGCCTTCAGATTGTTGTTTGGTGATCAAAGATTTTCCATATGACTTAGGAGATAAGGGTAACTCTGTGATACACAAATTTTGGCCCAAAGTGTATTCTCCCATACTTTGTTCTTTTATATCTACCTTGATTTCATGGGATTTGGAAGTTGATGTTTCATTACTGAGATCAATGGATGTTGGTGGAGAAGATGCAATCCAACTGTAAGGCACCAAAGATTCAGTTGTTGGCTTTATGGTATTGCAATATTGAAAAGGATTTAGATCTCCTTTGATGGCCACCTCTTGACCATTATACGGAAAATTCAAACATTGATGATACGTTGATGGCATAGCTTGCATGGAATGAATCCAAGGTCACCCTAAAAGAATGTTATACGCCAAATCCATATCCAAGACTTGACAAAGCATGTCTTTAAACACATGATTGACTCTGATAGGAAGTACAACCAATCCCATGGATGACCTTTCCTCCTCATCATAAGCTTTTATGATGATTTTCTTTGTTGGATCGACAACATTTTCAGAAAATCCCAAGTCACGGACTAGCTTTAGAGTGCATATATTCAAACCGGCTCCTCCATCTATTAGTACTCTTTTAATCTTATGATTTTGTACAATGCCTTCTATATGGAGTGGAGCATTGTGCAGTTGATTGATGGCTAGATCATCATCCTTAGTGAAGGATAGATAATGGGGGGTTGTCAAATGCCCCACCATAGCTTAGAATTGATCTTGATCTAGATTGGTTGGAACATTAGTTTCGATCAGAGCTTTCTCAAGGATTTCTTTATGGGAAGGTGACAGACATAAAAGCTCTAATATGGATATCTAGGCCGGTGTTTTCTTTAGTTTCTCCAAAAGGTTGTATCGGTTGGAAACATTGGACATAGACTTTGGAACATAGACAACCTTGGTTTGGGTGGTGTTAGGCTTAGATGGAACCCCTTGAAGAGTAACCTTGGACTGGGCTCGAGTTGTGACATTAGCCTGTTGACTCTTTTCTTTGATGGAAATCACATTGACATAGGATTGAGATGGATGGCCTTTAGAAATGTGATTTATGTAGCTGTAGGAGGTGGAATTGTAGTTTGCATGGTTATCACCTTTAGCATCAGATGAGTTCCCTTTCTCATGTTTAGGAAGTGGATCTTTGAAGGCAGTATGCAACTCGTTAGAGCTATGTCCATCAACACTGATTTCTTCACTGTCAATCAAATCTAGGATACCATGCTTGAGTCTTTGACAGTTATTGGTTTTATGAACTTTGCCTTGATGAAATTCATAGTAATCATTATCATTCCACCAAGAAGGTTTCACCTAAGGTTCAAAATCTCTAGTCTCAGGAAGCGCACTGATTTTCTTTGTGATTAAATTCCTTAGTACTGATTCCAGAGATTCCCCCAAAGGAGTAAAATTTCTCCTACGTGACATGAAGGGTGATTTTGAGGCACTGTTATTGGTATTCTGAGTAGCACCTATATTGCTTTGAGTAGGTGGTGTGGGATTGGTTTTTCTTGCAAGATTCAAGATGGGTTGTGTGGATTTGACATGATGATTATCAATAGTCCCATCATTGACCATGTTCTTGTTCTTATTCCAATATTTGGATTTATCATTGTTGTTGTTGTTGTTGTTGTTGGAACTTGAACTTGATCTGACATTGTCTTTGGAGTAGAGCTTAATTTCCCCCTTTCTAACCATAGCCTCTTCAGTTTTCACACCATTTTAAATGAGCTTGTTGAAATTTGGAGGACATTGTAATTGTAACCTATAGCTCATCTTCTGTGTTAGGTTATGCACAAAGATATCCATTTTCTCTTGTTCAAGAATCGAGCGTGGATACTTGGCAAATAGTTGACGCCATCTTTGCAAAAAGGTGAGAAAAGGTTCTCCATTCTTTTGATGTGTGTTGCAAAGATTGAGAATTGTGACTTCATGTTTGATGTTATAGGAATAGTGAGTCACAAATTTGTTGATAAGTTCGTTGAAAGATTGTATACCCGGGGGTAGCTTGGAGAACCATTCCATGGCTTGTCCTCCTAAACTATGTGGGAATAGTCGCATAAGATAAGTATCATTGTGCACAACTTCAATACATGAAACACAAAACTCATGAATGTGGTCTTGTGGATCAGAATTCCCTTTGTACTTATCAAGTTTCAGTACCTCAAAATGAGGAGGGAACAGAATCATGGTTAAATTCTTGTCAAAAGGATAGGGACATAAATCCACCAAAGAGTATTTCTTGGTGGATGTTCCCATTTGAATGTCATGAATTTGTTGTTGTAGCAATTGGAGTTGTTGCATGACAGGATCCGAAGATGAAGAAGGCTTTTGGGTATTGTTGAAAGAACTATGTTGTTTTTCCTCCTTCTTCCCATGAGTATGGGTCTCTTGAGAGCCACTAGGTTTTTCTTGGGATCCACTATGTTGTTCTTGATCATTTGTGTGTGGTGGTTCTACAAGATCTATGACATCAAAACCACTAGGTAATTTTTCTCCTTGTTGAGCAAGCATGAGGAAGTACATCTCCTTGTCCATATCTAGGATTCTTTCCATGACACTATAAAACTTGGCATCTTGCATAGCATCTCTGATTTCTTGATCAGTGGGTTCATGTTCTGA
>MU225102.1:1424380-1439703 GCA_018584345.1 Thuja plicata | reverse complement strand
GAACCATAAACGGTGAAAGATGAAAATAGAGGAAGATGTGAAGATAGACAAGATAGGATGAAATAGATGAAAAAGTGTTTGAGCTAGATAAGGTAAATGGATAATCTAAGTTGATAGGAGATATAGATGACAAAGAAAAACCCAAAGAGAGAGTGACCTAAACAAGTTTTGATAAAGGATGATAGATCCTGATATGATGAAAACTCACGAAGGTCAATCTAAAAATCAAGGTAGTATCTCAACACTTGGATGTAGATTTGGGAGATTTAGGAATGTTTTAGAAAAAGATTGGATGAAAGAAAGAAGATGAAAAATGGTCAAACTAGAGATCAAAAAGTATGTAAGGTCAAATATTTTTCCAGAATCACACTAAAGACAAAAATAGGTATCCAAAAAGGTAAATTTGAAATCTTGAAAACTTGTGCAAGTGCTCACTGTGATGAATGTGTAGGAATAAATGTGCAGACAATTTAAACAAATGCGCAGGAATAATGCACAAATGCGTAGGATATGTTTTTCTTAGATTTTTGATAGTTTTTGCTTGAAGATTTTGGATTTTTCTCTATTTTTTGGTTTTTGTTGTTTTTGTTTCAGATGTTTTTGGCAAGTTGGAAATGCATACACACACACAAGGAAGAAATGATCTAATCTAAATCAATATGAATGCATAGACACACTTACAAATCTTAAGGTTGGCAAGGATGATATCTACTGAATCCTCACTTGGATAATAAAATCTATCCACGCAATTCAAAGTGGATAGCCTAGGAACTTGGAGGCACGGGCTCCTCCTTATAGTGCACTCACTTCTCAGGCACACCAAGTTCCAAATTCAATGGGTCATTACTTCCCAAAGAATCGCTATCTCTACTATGAACTATGAGTAATGTGGGGTGTCTTCATAGGTTGGGCTACCCGTTGCACTAGTAAATAGAAGGATTTGTGGCTACTAAACAAAAGCTTGTAGTAAGGACATCCATTTAGGTGGTTGTGATCAAGTCATCTTTCCAATTAAGGGGGCTCTCCCAATCCTTTCAAAGCAAGGTTTTCACCTTAACGATGTAGGGACTTTAACACACCACAAGGGTACTAGAGGAGATTTTGGTTGCCACAACAAATTCACACCTGTCCACTGTGATACTAATCATAATGGCATTTTTTATATACCAGTTTAGATGGGCTTGGCTTTAGCCTATTACCGGTTGGGTTATTCCTTGGGGTGAGTACCTCTTTTCCCACCAAAGACCGCCCTCTAAAGTTTATAACAGTTTCTCTTACACCCAAGGTCCACGAATGGCGAGGGGAGAGGATACGTTGTTATAAACTTGGGATTACAATTACGCTTATAAAGCAAGACACAATAGACAAATTGCTAAGCTATAGAAGACACACGAAACTGAAAAGCATGTCGTATTTTAAAGCCCAAATGAGCATTATGGTTTATTTTGCAAAACCCCTAGGAATCTGCAAGAAAATCGTTAATAGTTTCAAATTGGGGTCTTCAGATTTCAACCTACAAAATAGCTTAGAATCTACCAGAAAAAACAAGAACCTGTCAGGATTGTTAGCAGAAACCAAATGAAGAGAAAATAGAGTTCTACAAATGCAGAAATGGATGCGTAGAAACAGAGAATAAATTCACAGAAACAGAGTATAAATGCGTAGGACTCAGCAAATGCGCAGTAACAGTTAACATATGCGCCGAAGGATTTGATGAATGCATAGAAGTAGTAAATGCGTAGCAGAATTGTATGTATGCATAGCAATCATGAACATATGTGCAGAAATGGCCTGTAGAAACTTTCACATGGAAAAATAGAAAAATATGTCAATTTGTGGGGGTAGGCCCCATAGTGGGCGCCAAAAATGTATGCAAAATAGATGTCCAACTACTCTAAATGAGATATTAATTAATCAAACTAATAAATCAATCTAAATACAAACACAATGAAGATTACAATTTTAAATCAAGCAAAACAATAAAGTTACCTTCACCTACCCAATGCAGCTTGTCTCCATTGCCCTCCTAGCTTTGGTTTCTTGAATCTATGTCGAGCTCTCAGATTTCCAAATGAAGCTCTTTTGTCCAAGATGCTACCAAAGTGTGGATATTGTATGAATGAATGCAAAATGATCTAAAACCTTGATTATGTAAATGGGTGATGGAATGCTTGTGAAAATGTTTGATTGCTTGAAATGGATGCTTGGATGCTTGTGAGAATGGTTGATTTCTTGAAATGGATGCTTGGTTGCATGAATACTTGATTGCTTGATCACTTGAATGGTTGATTACCTATTATCTCACAAAGGGAGAATGGTGCTCCTTTTATAGGATTTTGGAGGACCTAAGCCTAGGTGGCAAAATCCTAGGGTGGAGAATGAAAGGTGAAAGATCCTAGGGTTGCTATTGACTTGGTTGAAGAGGTTGAGAGAAAAGGGGATATAGTTGGAATGTGAGAGGAAGAATAGGGAGGATGTTCCTCCTATATTGACATAGGGGAGAAGAAGATGGAAGGGAAAGACACATGTCAAGTGTCTCACAAAGACCATGGAGAAGAAAGGGGAAGGACTCATTCCTCATGAGGACTCTTGGTACAAGTGTCCCATGAGTCACCTTGGACTCTTAGAGGTGGCTTTAGAAGCTCCTTAAGAATAGGAATTACTTTTTGACTTGGTGTAGGAGAAGACATGTGGTCATGAGACCAAGTCTTATAAGTCCACATAGCCCTTAAGAATAGGACATGTGTGGGTGAGGATAATGATTAATTATTAATTAATAATAATTAATTATTTTAGCCAAGGTGATGTGTAAGGTGACTAGGTTTATGAGGTGGACTAGGGGACTTAGTCATATTTAGTGATTGTGTATTTAATTAAATCACTTTTAATAGAACTAATTTAGAAGACCTAGGATAAGAAGAATAGACTATAGTGAATTTATCTAATAAATATAATAATTTATTAAATAAATAGAAGAAATAAAAATTAATTAAATAATTAATATTTAATCAATTCATCAAGTCAACATTAATTAAATAATAAATATTTAATTAATTGATTAATCAACGAAGCCATTTTTTAGTGTATACAATAAGGACCAGGCAAACCCAACTAAGAAATGCACTTGCGCTTTCCTTAGCTGTATTAAATGAGAAAATCAAACAGATTGATGCAAATATTGTCACATATGATCAAGGCCCCTGCATGGATTTGATAAAAATGGAGAATCTCACATATGCATTATGCGCCCATCTTCAAACCATTGATGCACTCAAGGCATTTTGGCAGCAAGAAATAAAAAATCTTCAGATTGCATACCCAGATGTGTACTCAGAGTAAGTACTTAGGGAATTTAATTTTTGGCACCTTTTTCATTAATTTCAAAGGAGGAGTAGTATATATAAAGGAGTATGGTGTATATAGCCAAAGGTATGATGTACAGTAAACTTACAGTTTGTTTTTTTGTTAAGTCAAAGATTAGTAACTTGGCCACATTCCTTTATTGCCATTAATGAAAAAGGGGGAGATTGTTGGAAAGTTGACACTCAGGGTTTATATGAATATTTTTGTGTTGTCATTATGGCAGCAAAGTCATATGAAGTTTTGACTAGTAAGTTCACAAACTTTGAAGATCAAAATTTGGCTAAGTATAGAAAACAAAATAGAACAGAGATATACAGTTGATCAGTGCACCAGCGCACGTGTGTACGATTGAGTCAGACTATGTGCCTTTATACTTAAGATTTATGATATGTTATTAAGCTTAGTCTATACACACATGTTAAGATATGACAGTACGAAGAAGTTACAACAAGTTCAAGTACCACTAGTAGTTCAGAAAATAGAGCATGAAGCCGACTTCAGATTTTGATTAGCGTATAATATTTTTTTTTGTAATGGCCATGCACCTATTGTAATATGTTTGTGATTATGTCTTTAACACTCATATAAACACACTTAAACCAATTCATTTGGAAGTGTTGTCTATTTTTATTTTGGGCTGACTAAGGTCTTATTTTCGGTCGCGTCTATTCAGGCATGTATATATACTTAACATGCAATTTTGTATTAAGAGTAGGAGTAGAAAATATGCAGAAAATATATCCAGAATAATAGTATAAAAAAATTAGTATGAGATAGATCTCTTCAAGAGAATAGAGCATCAACACATAAACAGAACTAATCAGACAATAGTGTCATAACAACAATTCATCTTTTGATATAGTGTATATCTGTTATCTAAAGGTTGTAGCCTTCATCTTATTGGGTAGTGAGCTATGGCAGTGAGCCATTCACCTTTAACAAGGTTTTGTAAAGACTCCTAACAGGTTCATTGTACTTGCATTATAAATACTAATCCTAACAGGGCAAAGTAACTCTAACAAGTTCATAAGACTAGTACAATCATTTATGGGTACTAATTCCCATCGGGGTTTTCCTCTGATCAAGGTTTCCCCATAAACATGTCTTGTGTTATGTGTCATTGTGTTATGCTTCATTTTTTATCTATTTGATTTAAGTTTCAAGTTTCTAAAATAAATATAATTGACAAACACTGATTCACCCCCCCTCTCAGTGTTTCTAACAACATTATGTACCCAAGGATATGAATTTTCAAGGTCATTGCGGGTCCAATATCTTACCTTACACAAATTATGATATAGTTAAAGGAAGGCGACTAATTTTTTATCCTGGATTCTATGCCTTGATGCCTAAGTCTATTTCTGATATTTCATCCAATCAAAATAGTATTCATACTTTCATAATATCAGTGGGTACTAGTGATGGTTGTACTATCAGGTGGTATCCATTCTGAAAAGAACCCAATGATGATAAAAATGATACAACATTTGTAAATTAGTGAGAAGTCCTAAAGAGTCTGCATATAGCTGCATTTCGGGATTGCATGACTCATTTTTGAAAGAAATAAAAGCATAAGGAATTTTAGCTCAAAATAATTTCAATTTTCTTCTAAATCCAAGTTAATCACATCAAATCAATATTACTGATATTCATATTGTTGCACATCCATAGCATACATTTTGCATTCATAAAATGAGACACAATAAAAATAAAAAAACAAAGCATTTACACATTGCATTTATTTCTACATCCTAAATGCATCCATACATTTTTACTTATATAAAAAAATCCAAAAACATACATTTGCATATTCATTTAAAGTATCCTTTGAAACACATTTATATTAGTGATAAATCCACACGCATAAATGATGTCATCCTCTAAAACTATAACTCATCATGAGACCAAGATTAAATCACATGTGCAAACAACATCTATCAAAGTAAAGAAAACTCATAAAACATGTCAGAATCAGAAATAGCTACATCAGATATATGTATCAAATTATGGTACATATCAACAAAATGGCACAAAACTACACAAAGAGCATTAGAGTATCTGGATGAATCAAATTCACGTGTATAAATGTCAATGGTACAAAAGAATAGTCCCATAGGGATCTAGATATATAATATGATCTCACAAAAATGGTACAAAAAGGTATCTCATGTCTGACTCCCCCCCCTCTCCCTGATCTGGAGGAGGAGGAGGTGGTACAAAAGGAACTGTTGGTGGTGGCATGGCCCCCTCTAGCTGCTGGGCCAACCGTGAAAAGGACACAACTCTCTGCCCCTCTAGCATTGCCACATGATAAAGAGCATAATAATAGGTGGCTCTTTGGCCCTGGTGAAAAGCAATACGATCCTGTGTATCTCTCTCAACTCTAAGTCTCTCCAGCTGCATATCTCACTCTACTCTAAGTTGCTCAAGTTGTGCATCTGTATCTGCCAATAAAGCATCTGTTAGCATGATCCTGGCCTCTACTATCATAATCCTTGCCCTGAGATGCTCTCACTCCTGCTCACACTGAGATAAGGGATCTTTGAACCTGCCAGAATCCTGTCGTGAGGTGCTATCTTGTGACCTATCCTATGGCCTCTACTACTACTGTTGTTGTCTCTATTGCTCCCCTATAAGTAAATGCCCTGGATCCATCCTGAGAGAAAAAAATTTGAACTGGGTACACCGAGCCTCTCTACTACCACTCACCACCTCTCCAATCCCACCTATGGCTCCTCCACCCCTATCATCTCTGCCATCATCACCATCATCTGGAGGAGGACATATCCCATCTCTACCTCCATCTCTGCCTTCATCCCTCCCTCCATGTCTAGCGTCATCTCTACCACCGACGCCCATATCTCTCTGGGCTCCTCCTCAGCCTCTGACTGGATGATCCTCCACAACATCATAATCTAATAGGTCCTCTATCTGAGGGACCGCCTCTTCTGGATCGATGAACTAAGGCATAGGGTACTGTCTCATCTCTACCATGTATCCTACAGAATAGCCTACATCAGCTACATCTAGCCGAAGATCCCATGGCATGGCTACCATCTCTGTGATAGCCCTCTACACAGTCTCATATCCCAACTATCATCCCCATAGTGGCGTCTCATCATCAATCCATGCATGTAATGTCAAGTCTTGACATCGGCCCTGTAATCAACCATACTTCCATAGCACCCGTGTCACTAAGAATCTCTCAATGATGTATCTGGTCCTGCTAATGAGGTACCTACTCAGGAAGAAGTACAACATCTATCACCTATCTGATGCCCACTCCTCAAGATCCAAGTATGACCGCTATATCACTGTAGTAACATCATCCAATAAATGGTTCCAGTACTCCACCTTGCCCAGATGGGGTTGCTGAATCCAACTGGCATACATAAATACATAAGGCTGCTCTGGTGCTCACTGCCTGTCTACTATTGGCTATCACTAGAATGTGCTCCCAGGCCCAAATCTGCAGAACTAATATACCCACTGTAATGCTCCGGGTATGATGGTACACTATCTCATGGAGCTCTTTGTACATGTCTGCCAATATGCAGCTACCCCATGCAAATCTCCGTCTAGCCACGACCATCTGCTCCAACATGTTGACCTAGCCGACCATGAATCTGTGCTATCCTCAGTCGGGCATAAGAACACCTCCGATCTAGCTGACCAAGTATATAGGAAGACTCTCGTAGTGATCACACATGTAATCCAACATCAAATATCACTGCACAATGCTATCATTCTAAAAGAATCGCTGGGCAGTAGCAATGGATGTCGCCGATCTAGAATCAAACTGGACCTCTTTGCCTACCCCAGGTACTCTCAGGATCCACCACATGTCCTCCAGTGTAATGATCATCTCTCCAGTAGGGAGATGGAAGGTGTTTTTCTCTAGATACCATCTCTCAAAAAGAGCAGTCAATAACCCCCGATTTACCCTAATGTTGGGTAAATCCCCCAATGTAGCTAGACTGACACGAGCCACTAACTCTCACTCATCCACAATCAACAAATGTAATAAAGCAAGCACTCAACTAGGATATGTGCTGTGGAATGAAACCACCTCAAAGGGGAACTATTCAAAAACAAAAAAAACAAAGAGATAGTTGTTACATAAACGTTCAAAATCAGTGATCTATCTAAAGAAAGTTACAAAGACAACCGATCAGCTAAGTGTTTTCATGGTCAGTAAGAGAAAACCAGTAAAAATGAGAAGGTAACTATATAAAAACTAGAAAAAACCCTATTTTTATAGGGTGCGATCCTCTTTATTGGATGTGATCCCCGATTTCTAGGATGTGATGGGGCATCCGAGATGCGACCCTATTTTCATAGGATGCAACATGGGATGTTGTGTGTGACCCTATTTTGACAAGGTGTAAAAATGATAGAAATTCAACTAAATTTGACCAAAAATGACCTAGCATGGTGCGATCCTGACTTTACCAAATGCAACCCAGGAATTTGGTCAAAGATCAAAAATGACGTGGGATTGACCAGGTGCGACGCAAAACACCAGATGCGACGCATGACTAAAATGACTTTATCTTGCATAAAAATACATAAAATTGAAAACTGGAAATTTTAAAAGTAGGTTTTTGGGTACTTACCGAAGGTGGGTAATCGGATGGATGCTGATATCGATGAATGAGCTCAAAACAATGCCTATGCACGAGGACCACCATCTTCTCTACAGAGCTCTCTAAATTGCCAAGGATGAAAGTGAAAATGAATACTAAAAAGGTGATTTTTGATCAACTGAAACTCCATTTCTATTCTCTTTTGATCAATCAGGAACCAAATCAAAGGTGCCTAAGACATTTTACATAGTACAATACACCTTTTGCGACCACACCTAAAAATGCAGAATCACTCAGTCTATTTTGAAATTTAGTTTTCCAAGTTCTATAACATTAAAATTGCACATTTCATCAAAAATCTTGGTCCGACATCATTTTATCAGTCTCACCACTCACATTTTCACATAATTAACTTGGTACCCGTGTGTTTACTCTTAAACACACCTTCATTTCTTCACTTCTTCTAATCCGTTCTTTCTTGACCTAATTGGCCCCTGCAAGTGTGTAATGACCCTAACCGACCATCTCTCATATTTTCTCAAATAAATCATATGCAAATTTATGAAATAGATACATGCAAATACACATTCGATCCAACAGTAATAACCAGTAAATATATTCCAATAACTTCTTAGAGAAATGGTATTGTATTATAAAACAACAATACAATAACCATGAATTACAAACATCCCAATCTGAAATACATAAATGTAGTAAGATTGAATGATAAAGAACCTATGAATACAATGGCAAACTCTTCAGTGAATCCACACTGGAGATGAATTGGGGCTATGTCCAATCCTCCTCTGAGCCAAAAGGGTTTCCATCCTGAAGGCTAAATTTGAAAGCTGAAGCTTCCTGATATCTCCAAGAGACAAAATATCATATCATAAACTAAGCATATCCAAATGAGCCTTCAATCCTTCTTTTAAAGCAATGGTTGTGACTCTTCAGTTTCCCCTCTTTGTCTTTTCATATTCTCACTTAAAGTCACTATTTAAATAGATATAACCATTGGTTATAAAGTGACATAATAAAATAAAGTGAGGAATCTTTTGGCATTAAAATAGAGGACCAAACAAACTCATATGGAGACATGTGATAGCTTGCCGAAAAGATCTCGGTGAGATGCTCTGAGTCCACTACTGAAATGCCAGGAACACTGAGTTCCTCCTACTTAATATAAATGGTAAGCACCTTGGAAACCCTATAGAAACTGATTCGATTGGCTTGAAACTAAAAACACCTAGGCCAAACACCCCTCTGATCCTCTACCAAACATCGATTAGCCCACTAGACCATGATAAAAAGGCTAACTATAAGGCATGAGATAATGTGCCTAAAAGGGGACATTACAAATCATCCCTTCCTAGAGATTGCTTTCCCTCAAGCAATCAGTATCTACATGTTTTGATCATAATACCTGGATCCCAAACCAACCTTAAGGAAACTGCTCCACCAACCTGTTAGAAACACTGAGAGGGGGGGGGGGTGAATCAGTGTTTATCTATTAATTATATTTTAGCCAATTAAATATGAAACAAATATGCATTCATGAATCTTAACACAAGAACACATAACACATGATATGATTACGGAGAACCTTGATCAAAGGAAAACTCCAGTGGGGATTAATACCCACAAAATATTGTACTAGGTATAATGAACTTATTAAAGTTCCTTTGCCCTGTTAGAAGAAGTCTTTACAAATTGAGTACAATGACCTGGTTAATGGTCAGACTCTATTAGGAGTCTATTACAAAACCCTATTAGGGGTGTATGGCTCACTTCCCAAATAATATGAAGGCTACAACCCTCTGAATGTTGATATGCACAATATCAAAAATGAACTGTTGTAGTGACATTATTGTTTGATCAGTTCCGTGTATGCATGGATGATCTTACTTCTCCAAAGAGCTATATCATCTTCTGACTTCATTATATTGTCCCTCTATAACTTCTTCTTACACCATAATTGACACTTGTATCATATATTTACATTACATACTTATATCTTCAAATCTGAATAGGCGCGACCCAAAACAAATCATTAGTCGGCCCTAAAAAAAAAATACATAACACTTCTGAAAAATTCAGCCCAAGTGTGTTTACTATAACATTAATTACATTATTACAAACTTATAACTAAAGGCACTTAGGCATTACATTATAAAATCATACACGCTGATCAAAACTGTAGTCGACTTCCATGCTCTGTTTCTTGGACTGCAGGTCTACTAATCTATCTGTAACTTTTCCATACTAATGTTTCGTACTCTATGTGTTTGTATCTAGCATGTATATACACCATAGAGTATATATCAAAGCATGCATTTTCTATTGTGATCTCTAACACATGCGCTGATGTGCTGATCTTTGTATCTCTCTGTCTGTCCTATTTTCTATACTTAGTCATTTTATCTACTAAGTTATCTTTGACAGAAACTTAGTATGACTTTGTTTCCATGATTGAAAACACAAAATAATTCATGCTTCCTCAGGAAGTCAACTTTTCAACAATCTCCCCCTTTGTCATTTATGGCAACAAAGGAATGTGGCTAAGTTACTCAAAGTGACTTCATAAAAAAAATGACTGTATATCATAATACTTAATGATATATACATATATACTTTTCCTCATATACACATTCTATACTACTCCCCCTTTGACATTAATGACAAAGGTGTGAAAAAACTATAAGTCTTCAACATACTTACTCCATATAGACTTCTGGGTACACAACTTGAAGAGATTGAGTCTCTTTTTGCCAAAAGACTTTCATTGCATCAACAGTTTGAAGATGCGCGCATAGGGCATATGTCAATTTCTCCATTTTCATCAGATCCATGCAAGGACCTTGATCATATGTCTGTATTGTGCTATCAATCTATTTTATGTTCTCATTAAGAACTTCTAGAGATGGCGCAAGTGCATTCCTTAACTGAGTTTGTCTTACCCTTATCTTGTTGATTTCCAGTTTTGCCTTCTCAATTTTGTCTAACTGCCCTTGGTAGACATTGTTGCATATTCTCATATCTTGTGTGGAATTTTCAACTAATTTTCTTATGTTGCCCACCATTTCTTCTGCTTCTATTATCTTTTTAGTGTGCTCAGAGGTGAGCTTCACTCTATCCATACAGTTTGCTATGACTTTCTTTCCTTTATCTGCCAATTCCTTCAATATAGCTTGCCCAATCTTTAAGGAGTTTAGATCTAAGGTAAAGTTCTTTACCAAGTCATTTAATTTCTCCTCCTTATATTCATCTTCTATAATCTTAGTAGCAGATTCTACTAAGCTAGTGAAATGTGACTTGAAGTTTGATAAGATGTTGTCTACATCTTCAACTGATTGTACTTTGGCTACTTTATTACTAGCAAGAACTAACTCATTCAAAATGTTTATTGATTCCACAAAGCGAGGGTTCCTCATCACCTATTTCTCTTTTGCCTTTTCCATGGCAAGGACGCTGATCTTGATAAGGTCTTATTCTCCCCATGCATCTAAACTTGCTGAGTCAGGAGTTAATCTTGACAACAATGATGTAGGTGGTTGAGTGGATGTTGAGAAAATAGTATTCTAACTTGTGTCTACACACTCACTTTTGACATGAATCTTCTTCACTGGTGTCTCATTATCTTGAGTATCTTTCTCCTTATCCAAGTCTATTGGATCAATGGAAGGAACTTCATTC
The DNA here is from genome assembly GCA_018584345.1 of Thuja plicata. Lineage (NCBI taxonomy): Eukaryota > Viridiplantae > Streptophyta > Pinopsida > Cupressales > Cupressaceae > Thuja > Thuja plicata. Next base: position 1,428,061 of record MU225102.1, on the reverse strand, counting down.
TATTGTAGAGATGTGTCATCTGTTTTCATTTCTTCATCAACCTTATTTATATCATTATCAGAAGCTGTCATAGATATCTTGACATTGTCAACTATTATAGTATCTTCTGTATCTTTAGCTGTCTCAAAAGTCATTTTCACTATGGGCACTGAATCCTGTGGACCTGTCATAGGTGTAGTCTGAATTTCTGGAGTTGTAACCTATTTAGGAGGAGCTGGGGTAAATTTTAGTCTAGGCGTCATTGGTGGATACATATGTCTGTCCATAAAGACTTGTGCAAATGCCTTTTTAGTCTCCTTACCAATCTGTTCATACTCCTTGTTCATAATTTGTAAAGTCCTTATCTTACTATGGAGATGAGGCTTCACCAGATCTAATAGAATAGCCTTCTCATCATGTGAACAAACAAAAAGAAGAGTATCCAAAGTTTCTTCTATAATCTTCATGTCCTCTTCAATAGCATGTCTTTTCATTATCTCCTGTATGTTCCATAACTTATCTGGTATTACTGTTTTGAGTTCAAGAATAGACTTCTTAAACTTGATCATATGAGATATGATCATAGAGTGTATCTCAATCTTATCCATCTCTTGATACATGTCATAAAATTTTGATAAAGTATCCATTCTTCCTTCATTTACAATCCTATTCTTCAAGATATTTAGACTAGGTCTAAATCCTACCTCAGGTGGAGCTTGAACATTCTTTACTGTGCTCCATGTGGCTCTTGAGGATGGATGATTTGTAGCTACTTCCTTCCTTCCTCTAGGTCTCTTACTAGGTACAAAAGGTGGAGATGTATCTAGATCAATTATGGTAGTAGGCGCAGTGGTACTTTCCTCATTTTTCTTCTGTTTCTTCTTCTGAGTTTCAATAGTTTTCTCAATTTTAACTTTAGCAATTTTTGCTTCTTTTGCCTTATCCAAATCTTCTTGTGTGACTCCATGCTTTCTCAGAATGTTGGATGTCATTTTGGATGCTTTTCTTTTGTTAACAGCAAGTTGTAGTTCAATATCCACTTCGTCAGTCTTTTCTCTATAAGTGCCCCATCTAGGTTCATTAGGGTCTTTAGGTGCTAACAATAAGACCTGCGCATATCCTTCTAACACATGGTCTTCTACCTCATACCCTATTGGATGAATCCACTTAGTTCTAGGCTCAAAAGCCTCCATGCATGTGCAATCTATCTCTACCATAAATCATATTGTATCCCTATATTTTTCAACTATCTTCTCAGATAATCTGAACCTGCTCTGCATTTTGACTCTAAATATCTTTATGTCCATATCCATTTTATCTCTTGCACTGCTTTCTACTGTGGCTTTAAGAGATATCTGAGTCATTGTAGGTTTTCCCTTGTCTAGATAAAGGTCTGCAACCTTTCCAACTATATGGTGATATAAATAGATGATTAAAGATCCAAACCTGAATGTTTTGCTTCTGTCATGCTTGATGATTCTGATGTTTTCAATCAAATAATTGTGCAAGACCTCACATAGATTATATTGAGTGTTATCCCTCACAATTCTGATAGCTGTAAGGACTGTTGCTGTAGAGACACTATTCAACATGCTTGCTTGCTGAAACTTGTATCCAAGTATCATTGTCATGAGTTTAATGTCATCCTCCTTGATAGGGTTGACTGTCATTCTGCACCTATCACTCCTAGACAGACAAACTTGCTCAATCTATTTCTTTACATCTTTACCAGTGGGAAATACTAGTTTAGTCATTGGAAGTCTGGTTAATTGATGGATTAACTCTACAGTGATATAGATAGGAACATCACCAATCCAAAAGAGATCATCATGAATTCTGCTTAACAGAATCTTTACCCATTCTGGTTCTTCAAACTCATGTGCATTCGAATACTCCAAAATAGGGTTATCTTGTAGGTGCACAAATTCATCCTTGAATGTGAAATCCTTATTTAACATTGATGCCATTTGAGAAGCTATATTATCATCTCCTAATGATTCCTTTTTACAGTAAATGTACGCGCGGATATCTTCTATGTGAACAATGCCAAGCGGGGTTTTGGAGAAAGCCCCTTCCACATCATCCAATATGGATTTGAATGGATGCTTCTTAAATATAAACCTATTCCTCTCTACTACATCAAACGCAACTGGGGTCACCATACTTACTTTTTGTTTGCTTATGTAGGGTTTCCACAAAATTCTAAAACAACGCAATGGCTTAGGGCTCCGCTTCAAATTGATTATCCGTTCGTTCAAACTGCCAAAATGTTATGCCTTCGTGCTTTGATGTCTTAGTGCTCTAATGCTCTTCAATTTATATGCTCTTGATTGTAATTCTGAAAATGATCGACTATGAACTTATTTTTATACAATCTGCCGCATTTAATGTTTGCAACTATACATAGAGATTTTCAAACTTTGATCCCGATGCAATTTAGATAATGCATGAATGCATATAGGTGTAATCTATGCTTTTAACCATGAATCCAAAGGTGCATACTCAGAAGTGAGTACACCAACTGTGCAGGGGTTCTGAGCTAGAATAGCTCCCCCTAAGACCAAGAAGGTCTATTCAAGCAGAAGTAGAGGGTGCATCCACTGGGGATGCATTAACTACTTTGTCAACATTTTTGTCTTTCTTAACTTCAACCCATATTTTTCTTGAATCTTCATTTGCTTTGACAAAATTGACTTCTCCTTTCTCTTCAAATAGTGACTTTTTAGGATCCTCTTGTTTTTGAGTTTTGGATCTGCAAAACCCTGTGATATGCCCAGCCTTTCCACATGTGTGACAAATGATAGGAGGTCTGATCTTCTTTCTCATCATGCTGCATTGCTTTGCTGTGTGTCCATTATGGTTGCATATCTGACATGTAATGTTCTGTAAATTTCTTGAGAGTTGATTCTTATGACTTGTTCTATAATGTACAGCCCTGTGACTAAATTTATTATAGGAGTAACAATAACCTTTAAAAGGTCTTACCTCTTTGCAATATCTTTCCAAATGCCCATGTTTATTGCATGCATAAAAAGTTCTGTTAACTTGCTTGATTTATCTTTTAGGTGGTTCAGATATAACCTCTGTAGTATCTTTAGCTTCTGAAGATGCTTCAAGTGTTTTTTCTTTCTCTTGTAATGATTTGATTTCATCTTGTGCCGTACTGAATCCAAGACTAGAAGTGTTCCCCTTTTTTCTTTGCGCATTGAGCTGGGATTGAATCAAATCAGAACTTGTGTGGAGTTTATCAATCTTATCCTTTGCTTCTGTTAATTCAGATTCCAACTTCTTCTTTATGTTTTCCAATTCCAAGACTTTCATGTTTGCCTGCAAAATTTCATCTTACAATTGTTTGCTTTCTTTGATCTTGTCTTCAATGGTGTTCTGGCTATCTATAAGTTGTTCCTCCAGATCTTCAAGTTTATCTTTTAGGGATTTATTCTCTTCATTAATTTTTTTTTACCATTTGTCCTAGATCACTTGTAGAACAATATTTCAGATCTTTTCTTAGCCTTTTAATAAGTATTTGAGAGCCATCATTTTTCAATCTCAGTTCTTCATTTCCCTTCTCAGAGCTGTCAAGATCTTCAAGAGTTGCTTCAAGATTCTTTTTCAAATGTTTTGCTTCAGCTGAGTCCATGATCTCCTCAAGTGGTTAAACTTTCTTTCAGAGGACCAGAGCTCTGATACCAATTGTTAGAA
>MU225102.1:1405545-1424258 GCA_018584345.1 Thuja plicata | reverse complement strand
AGAGGAAAACTCCGGTGGGGATTAATACCCACAAAATATTGTACTAGGTATAATGAACCTGTTAAAGTTCCTTTGCCCTATTAGAAGTAGTCTTTACAAATTGAGTACAATGACCTGGTTAAAGGTCGGACCCTGTTAGGAGTCTTTTACAAAACCTTGTTAGGGGTGTATGGCTCACTACCTAGGCTCACTGCCCAAATAATATATAGGCTACAACCCTCTGAATGTTGATATGCACTATATCAAAAATGAACTGTTGTAGTGACACTATTGTGTGATCAGTTCTGTGTATGCATGGATGCTCTTACTTCTTCAAAGAGCTATATCATCTTCTAACTTCATTATACTATCCCTCTATAACTTCTTCTTACACCATAATGGACACTTGTAACATAACTTTACATTACATACTTATATCTTCAAATCTGAATAGGCGCGACCCAAAACAAATCATTAGTCGGCCCTAAAACAAAAATACATAATGCTTTCAAACAAGTCAGCCCAAGCATTTTTACTATAACATTAATTACATTATTAAAAACTTATAACTAAAGGTGCTTAGCCATTACATTATAAAATCATACACGCTGACCAAAACTGTAGTCGGCTTCCATGCTCTATTTCTTGGACTACAGGTCTACTAATCTGTTTGTAAATTTTTCGTACTAATGTTCCATACTTTGTGTGTGTGGATCTAGAATGTATATACACCATAGAGTATATATCTAAGAACGCTTGTTCTGGTGTGATCTCTAACACATGTGCTGATGTGTTGATCTCTGTATCTCTTTGTCTGTCCTATTTTCTGTACTTAGTCATTTTATCTTCTAAGTTATCTTTGACAAAAACTTAGTATGACTTTGTTGCCATGATTGACAACACAAAATAAGTCATGCTTCCTTAGGAAGCCAACTTGCCAACACAACCTGTCATGTGAAACTAAAACAAATATTATGCCTTGACCTGTGAAGCCATTCATATAGAAACAAAAAAAAAACCTGTCTAATGTCAGGATCCCAAATCACTACAGGATCAGCCATACCAAACTGGCCTATGTTGCCATCATCTATGAGAAAGTCCTCAACCCAATTGAGAACCTCACTCCAATTGAGAGTACTCGCACCACTACGGTCAAATGTAGGGAGGAACCAAATGTCACACCAATTGACTCCATGAATAAATACTAACCGCAAGTATGTCCCTCTTGGATCCCATAAGCAAAAGTGCCATCTGTCTCCCCAGCTTGCAGAAATATCCTGATGCCTGATGCTCCTATTGAGTGGATCACCAGAACTGTCCAATTTCCATAATACTTCCCCTCTGATCTATCGCCTAAACTGGAGATTATACTAAAGAGGCAACATATGTAGACTGTCAGACAAGGCTTCCATCTACAAGTGAGGAAGCATACCAAACTAGTCACTCACCCCATACCTCTGCAATAATAAAAAAAGGAAGTTCTCCGTAGGCAGGCTAAATGAAAAACCCAATGCATCCCATATAATGTGGCTAACATGCGATGCACTAACCAACTCTGCTGGAAATCTTGAATCAACATAAGGATTCCATAACTGTCTCTCAATACCCAGAGTCATACAGTGTACACCTTGGTGTGAAAAATTCACCCCAATAGGCATAATCATCATACAAAACTCAATAACCTCGTACTGAATAAGCTCTACCCTAAAATCATCAGCATGCCTAAAATATGTGGTGATAGAATTACCATAAGCATTGGATGAATCAGTATGATAGCATAGAGGAGCCGCAGCTGTGTGGAAAGAGGAATGATCCAAGAGATGCTCACCAAAATGGGACATCTCACCATCAACGAGAGGTAGTGCACAGAAAGGCACACCACCCCTCATGCCAGAAGACATAACTGCCAATCCTGGGCTGCTGGTATAAAAATCACACTGCACAGCAACTGAGATCATCCTGCTACTCCCACCTGGTGACCAAGATTCACCTCTAATAGCTGACCCTGGGTCCCAAATTCTGTAATCGACCTCATCCTCTTCATGGGGATAGGGAATACCTTCATCATCTAGCTTGAAGAAAGGATTATCAAATATCAAATCAACATCCATCTCAAACAAGAAATTTTTTATCGCCTGAAAGTTATCCAACTCATAAAGAAACTCTGGATGATCCAAAGATCTTTTGGGACAACTATCCAAGTCATAGGTCTGTTGTATGCTATCGAGTTCCTGAATCACCTCCTAAAATAATTTGGACCTTTCCCTGTCATCCTATTCCTTGTACTAACTTGAGGCAACAATTTGATTTCTTGCTTCCTTAAGAGAAATATGTGCATGCTTCAAAGTTTCATGAGCAATATTAAGCTCTATGTTGAGATTATTAACCTCATCATCCTTTTTCCTCAACTGCCTAGCATAATTTTCTGCAACCTATAATAGGTAGTCGCGGTCTGAAAGTAAGCATAGTTATTCTGATTTTGAAACCTCAAATGTTGTTTTGACCTCCTATAAATTTACAACATAAGATCCAATCCTTATATCACCTTGTCCTACCTCTTTCTAAGCTTTCTTGTAAAGATCCTCAATTATCTAGTGAGTGCTATCATGGTGAACAAGAGTTATCGTAATAGCATCGTTACTGAATTTCATCTGACTCTGCAAGGCCTGCTTCTTATTGTTATCATTTTGAAAAGCAGTCTCAGATTGTTCATCCAATTCATCATTATGCCTACGTGATGCGTTGTTGTAGAAATCACATGATTCCTCATATTCTGTAACTTGCATATTTTCTACCTTTTCTTTAGCCTCTCCTTCCTACATTGATTCAACACTTGTTTTGAAACCCCCAGCATCAACATCAACCTCATAAAGCCTTTCTCCAATAACTGACTTAGTTTGTTTTTCATGTATGGGTTGATTACTGATTGCTGGAAACTCTTCATATAGATTTATGCCCGAGTAGATCTCAAGCCAAAGTAAGATACGACTTCTTTTCCACCAAGGTCTTGTGTTGTAGCGTTGGATGAAAGTCCATGAAACTAGAGAAGGTTAAATCTTTCTAAACCTGAGGAGGAAGTGTGTGATACTCATCATACATGTTGAGTATTTCTATCCTTTCATTAGGCTGTGAAACTTGGGCTAACTATTATTGTACCTTGGCAAGATCCTTCACGATCTTTTCACAACCACACATCTTTCCTAGCTAGAAATACCCTTGACTCCACAGAAAATCAGTATTCAATCTCTGATGGAGAAATGAGAAGACCTGCATGGTTGCCTTGATGTCTGAACTTCTATGTTTTTCATCACAAATGGCTATTACAACTTCACTCACAAATTTTCTCAAGTTCATTGATCTAAGTTCTTCCAAAAGTCCTTCTCATTGCTCTTCATTTATTTTCTTTGATTTTTTGTGACTGTTGTATTACGCTTGATGCTAGAATCAAGAGTCCTTGGAAATCTAGAATCTGGCCTTTTTGGATCCAAATTAGCATGACTCAGTGCACACTTTGCTTCAACTAACCTTTTTGAATCCTCAAGATGAACATGGGATTCCTTGAATGGACTGCTTCCCTTTAATTGCAGCAGCTTCTAATGATGAAGTGAACAACCGTTTTCCTAACCTCAGCTTCTTCTAATAACCTGAATCTTGAGCCCACACCTGTAGCTTCCTCAAACAATCTATTTAATCTATAGATGTAATTGAATTCCCAGTTTAGTTCTACTTTTAATTACATAGAACTGGTAATATATTGAATAATTTTGCAATTGAAGTATGCACAGGAACATCATTGGCAACTCTTGAGTGGAGTTCTTGCTTGACAATAGAAAAACAAGATGAACAACTTATTCACTTGAAGGTAAGAGTAATAGGGAGAGAGAGCTACATGTCTTCAATTCTATCTAGAATAATATCATCCCACACATGGTTTGCAGCTTATTGATCACAACCATAGAACACCCAACAAGTGCAAAATGTAAGAATAGGAAAAACAGTCCATGCGGCCCAGAAATTTGTATAATGACTTCCTTTGTCTTCCAGTCAATTCAATACACCAGTTTGTCCCTTTATTAGTAAAATTTTACCTTAATGAATTAGAAAATCTTCTGCAAATAACTTTTGAGCATGATTTGACTTCCACGGCACTTAAGAAATATATCTCACAACAAATATTATTAATTTCAGAACTTCTAATTTCTTTATTTACTCATGCCAAAATTGAATTCTGACTTAGGAAAGGATTATTAATAGATGCCCAAACATCATTCACAGTCAGCATTGTTTTGGCATCCAAACGAATCTCTGCAACCTTTGGCTTCCCACACACTTCTTATATAGGAATGAATGCTCAAACTGCTCCCTTGTCAAAGTGTATGCTAGAACTACTCCAACACTATGCAAATATGGATGTGGAAGTAGGAATGGATTACTTTGAACTCTACTCACAGTCTGTTCGTCCCTAACCTTTGACGTCACATGCATGTTCAGGTACAACCTTTGCACTTTGGTGGTGACTAACACTTCACGGTATGGGATGGCTACGGCTCTAGCACAACTCACGTACCATAGTCATCCAAGCTCCCTCACTATAACTGCTATGTGGTTTACGATTGCAGGGAAAAGCATAGCCTGTGCTTGGACGTGATAAGGAACCGAGACTGAATAACCAGTCCACCCTTGTAATGGTGACGCCTATTCTTTGCACCCATGTTTTTCCTGAATGTAATGTCTAACATGGCTTCCAATGCCCATGAGGTGGCTCAGTTCATATGCCCCATCAGCTAGTAGTTACTGATTTCTACTTGCAATACACCTGTTACTTTATTTTAACCAAAATGGTGTAGTTGGAACTGATAATGCTTCAATTTACTAGATGACAGTTACCCACTCATGGAAAATAGGCTTTGAAGGTGTCATCTCTCAAAGCAGACCAGTTGAAAAAGATATTCTGATCACCACTCCTGTGTCTCTTTGTCCTCCCGAAGACACTTCCTCGTTAGACGTGATTCCTATTCACGCTGCCTCTATAAGATAATTTCCCTTCACAAGTTGCAAGACTGCATAAGACTATGTCTAAACTCCTCTTCCCGTGATTTTGGATGAGTCTAATCCCCATGTCAACCTGCAACTCTTTAACGTGATAGCTACAATGGATATGATTTCTCACAAACATATATTTCAATGCATAAATATTGTCTCAAACTAATCATTCGACACGCTATTCAAACATGGGTCCACCAATATTACATACAAAAACTTCATTATTAATAAACCTTAGATTCATGTAGACACTTCAATATAGCTTCCACCCAGCCAAGTCAATTCTGATGCCTATCTTCTTGCTATGTGAGCAGCCTGCTTGCTTGCTAGTTTTTTTTTTGAAAAAGAATGCGCTGACTTTCTTGATACGTAAGCCACATTTTAACTATTATATTAATTTCTGGAAATTACCTCCTCAGCATTTCTATTGCTCAATCAGCTTGATAATCTCTAAAACTAACCCACTAGGATGGAAAGATCAAGGCTCTGATACCACTGTAATGACCCTAATTGGCCATCTCTTGGATTTTCTCAAATAAATCATATGCAAATTTATAGATACATGCAAATAAACATTCAATCCAACAATAATAACCAGCAAATATATTCCAATAAATTATCGGAGAAAGGGTATTGTATTATACAACAACAATACAATAACCATGAATTAAAAACATCCCAATCTGAAATACATAAATGCAGTAAGATTGAATGTTAAATAACCTATGAATACAATGGCGAACTCTGCAGTGAATCCGCACCAGAGACAAACTAGGGCTATGTCCAATCCTCCTCTGAGCCAAAAGGGTTTTTGTCCTAAAGGCTGAATTCGAAAGCTGAAGCTTCCTGATATCTCCAAGAGATAAAATATCATATCATAAACTAAGCATATCCAAATGAGCATTCAATCCTTCTTTTAAAGTAATGGTTGTGACTCTTCAGTTTCCCCTCTCTGTCTTTTCATATTCTCACTTAAAGTCACTTTTAAAATAAATATAACCATTGGTTATAAAATGACATAATAAAATAAAGTGAGGAATCTTCTGATATTAAAAAAGAGGACCAAATAAACTCGGATGGAGACATGTGATAGCTTTCTAGAAAGCTCTCGATGAGATGCTCTGAGTCCACTACTAAAATGCTAGGAACACTGAGTTCCTCCTACTTAGTATAAATAGCAAGCACCCTGGAAACCCTACAGAAACTGATTTGATTGGCCTAAAACTGAAAAAACCTAGGCCAAACACCCCTCTGATCCTCTGCCAAACCTTGGTTAGCCTACCAAACCATGATAAAAAGGCTAACTATAAGGCACAAGATAATGTGCCCAAAAGGGGACATTACAAAGTGATACATCATTTCCACAGAGGGATTTTATTTATTTCCTTTGATTTCATTCCTGAGGGGGCATGATCACACTATATTCAATAAAATTCTTGCTCGAAACAACATAAAAAATGACTTCATTATCAAACAACTAGGGGCATGACAGTTTCCTTGACTAAGTTGGAACTATTGGATAGAAAAGATTTGGTTCTCATAAGTTGGATATCTCATGTTCCCTTATTTTAAAATATTCTTACTAAGCTCCTGGCAGCTTCATACTGACTTTTGGACGACAACCAAGTTCAGAATCAGTATTATCAATCTTTGAACGACAACCAAGTTGAAGATTGGTATCTTTAAGATCTTTTATTGACTTTTGTATGACAACCAAGTTCAAATTCAATTCTATCAGTTTAGTTCAATCAAGTGCAAGACTGATCTCATCAGACATTTCGTTCGGTCATGAGAGAAATTCTTAAATCTTCCTGAAGTCAACATGCACAACTTTCTTTGAATCAATGTGCTGTTCACACATCAATTCAAAGAGGGGAAAATGTAACCACTCTAATTTGGTCTGCTCTAACCATAGACCCTATTTTCCCCAAGTATGATCATACCCCCAATTATGTCCAAACAACTCTTCAATCGGCTGGCATAATTCATTCAAATCAGATTTAATCTCCTAAGTGATTTAATCACTAAATTTTATTAATCACCTTAGCCAATCAATTCAATACAAATCAATTTAAAGCAAACATGGCTAAGGTAATTAATTTAAAAGGAATTAAATAAATCCTAATTATATCTAATCACTTGCAAAAGCCTATCTTCTAGCCTAAATTAATCTAATTAAATGGCTAGATTCCTAATTAATTATCTAAAGCAATCAAAAGCTTAAATAATCAATTTCCTTTTTTTGATTGAATATATTAATTATAATTCATTTCATTAATATTCCCCTTAACTCTAGGTTCAAACCCATCCCAACCTCTTCCCCCCGTGCTAAGCCTAATCCTAATCCCAATCCCATCTTAAACCCCTCCCTAATGATGTCACATTCCTAATCCTATGATTAGGAATCCAATCCACTTGATAAAGTCAATTTTCTCAAGCTTGACTCTAAACCCTCACCCATGCTTCTTAAACCCTCACCATGCCTCATTAATGTCTTTGGAATTAATGCCTCTTACACCTCATTAATGGTTTTAACACCTCCATTAATGACTCTCTCTCTCTCTCTCTCTCTCTCTCTCTCTTCTATAAATAGAATGAGTTTTTGAGCTCAAATAGTCATGAATTTTCAGAGTTGAAAGTAATGTTATGCTGTTTAGATTACTTGTAAATCCATATTGCATCTTAGATTTAATGTTATGCATTGTTATTATCTTTATTTTTAGGGTTAATATACATGTTTCTTAATCATTTAGATTAGTTTTTCATTCAAATATTCCATTCTTAGGTTGTATATGTCACTGATTTGTGCATAAATTGAGGGCATGATTATGGTATTCTTCAAACTCCTAAATAGGAAGCAATAGATCGGTTTTAGTGTTTAGCTTCAAACCCTTTTTTTTATGCTTTTCTACTAATATAATGATCTATTGAAGTGTCGTGTTGCAGATAATAGGTGCACTAATTAACACACACAAATACCCAATCCAAATCCAACTTTGCACATTTGGATTCGATGTTACACTACCTTAATCATCACGACTGTTGAAATTCTCTGTATTGTTGCTACACTATCTTCACATGACTTCAATCATCTATAACTTTCATCTATACACTCAAAAACATAAATGACCTTAACATAAGGTCTATCATATCCCAAAATACCTTCCTCTAAGCTCAAATGACATAGTTCATCATATATAGTGATCACAGCTCAAAACTGTACTCATGTACTCAGTAAACTACTTCCTAGACTTAGTCATTTTACAAAACCTTAGCACAAAAATTGTTTTCCACTCCAAGTGACCATACATAATTTTAGTGTTTTCATAAATGACAACCCTTATACACTCCTAAATGAGCCAATTTTCAACAATCTCTGCCTTTGGCATTGATGGCAACACTTAGTGAAAAGTGACTAAGTGCCCAATACCAAAATAATGACTAAGTACTGTACTTAATATTATTTCTTCTATATCTCCTCTACTACTCCAAATTTATCTTTTCCATCTTTCCTCTATACATTTTTCATATCTACTTCTCTGCCTTTGACATAAATGGAAAAGGTATACAAAAATGTAGTATATATAGCAAAATTGGTACAAATTCTTACCAAAACTTTTAGACCATCTTAAGTACATCTTGGAAAGCCCCTATATATGGCCTTGAACAAGGAAAGCCCTTTTCCACAACCTTTTCCCCTTCTATTTGTATGTAGGAATGGGTTTTTAGAGTTTCAGATTCAAAATTTCAGAGTTACAGAACCAGTGACTGATCTACTACATATTTCACTTGTTTTTGAGTCTTTAGGACAAGGCTGTATTTGTGGGACTAGGTCAACTTGATTGGTCATTGTCCTAAGGATCTAAAAATTTAATAGTTGGGAGATACGGTCATTGAGGTTTTAGATCCATAATAGTTCTTGATTCTGACAGGTCTACGAAACTTATTTCCAGATTTGAAGTTTGTACCTCATCTCCCAGCTTTCAAGGTGAGTTCAATCTTCTTCCTTTCATCTTCAATTTCATTTTATATATACGATCTGATATCATATTCAGTTAGTTATCATTTTATTTATCGTAGTTTTCATTTCCTTTCATAGTCTTGCATATCATTTTACATATCATATACATTTTAACATAAAAGGAATTCAATCCCAAAACTCCATCTTCTAGTCTAGATCTAGCATTAGCATATCTTCATAATTTTGGGCTTTGATAATATGGTTTGGGCATGAGGGTGAAGCCTTTTGAGGGTGTTCTTAATGTAACATGGGATATCCCCTCATGTGTAAGGAAACTCAGGTGCGAAAATAGCTTCCTACACTAATCTCTAAAGGAAAGTATTGTGCAAATTCTTTTAAATCCTTACAATTTCAGATTCGTTAACTTCTTTAACAAAGATATTTCAACCATATACCATGCATACAGAAAATAGAGAATGACACAATGATTTACCCTGGTGAAAACCTTTCAGTAAAAAACCCCACCACTCCAAAACCTGCACAATGTATTATCTTCAACACAACGGTTACAACACAATTGCAATGCAAGTTCTTTCAGGAGACAATTGACAAACACACAGACAAATCTAGTAGCACCAGATTATACCAACAATACACTCTTTTCATATCCTTTCCTTTAACCCTAAAAAATTCTTATATCATGCACTTTCCTTTTTAGGGAAACTTCCAAGAATAGCCGTCTTAGGGTTTTACCATTCTCTGAGAAAATAGGAACCCTAAAAATTTTTACCATACGGTTGGGAACAAAGGAGGAAGAGTGTAAAGTACTCAACTTTATATGTTGCCACATGTCTTGCATATCTTCACCTGTCATTGAAATCTCCTATAAATATCTCTTACGTGTCATAGGAATCCGTCATAACCATTTCAGCCATGATCTCCTTACACACAATTCAAAATTCCAACACATCAAGTGGAGTGACACATCAACATGCCAACTAGACATGTACACTCACACTTAATTACATTATTTGCAAGAAATACATTTTACAAAACAAATAATAAGAATAGGGATTATCCAAGGTTGAGACACCTTATTCCTAACATCATGTCCCCCACATTTGATTTGGTGAGCCATCTATCACATACCATATCCTTAGGTGGTTAACCATTTATTAGGTTATATTTTTGTGAGCTTGACTTAGTTCATTTCCATTCTGATTTTGGTGCTAGATTCTCCTCCTTTTCATTTGTATATCTTCTATATGCATGATAGTTAGATTATATCTTTCTTGGTATGCATTTTTCTTGTCAAAATTTATATTACATCATAATTACATGCTTAAATTTGATAATTAAATTTTCTTGGAGGGCATATTTATTTCAAATTTCATTGTGTTTATCTTTCCTTTAATTTTCTTGTGCATGAGCTTCATTAATTTAAGTCCAACCTGTAGTATTCAGGTTAGAAGAAGCCATAGACTTATGGGCTCCTTTGATCCTAAACCATCCTTCTTTTCTAGGAATCTAGATGAGACCAAAATGCATCTTAGTGATCCCAATCCTATCATAGAGAATAAATCTTCTCATTCTTAACATTATGAAGAATAAGCATTAAGGGTTCCTCCTACTCAATTCAAAAAAATTTCCCATGAATTTGAGAAGTTTGAACATTGGCCAGATCAAGAAAATAATATTCCTAAAGCTCTTTTAGTTGTAGAAATATTAAGGAAACTTATTCACAATGATGAACATAGTTTTAACCTCTTGCATAACATTTATCATCTTTTTTATTCCAATATCAAACCCATTAAGGATTGTTCTCAATAACTAGGCTATACTCCACCCACTACAAGTGTTAAGACCTATCTTCCTATCTCTAATTCCATCCCTAGTGTGTCTACTTATGTTGCACCTATCATCACAACTTCAATAAAAAATCCCAATCCTACACATGTGAGTCTTCCTAACCCTATTTCTCCTTCTATCCCTTTAATTGTGCCATATGTGTCATTTTCTTATTCCATTCCTACTTATAATAATGTTCCTTTTTCATATCCAACCATTCCTTCAATTGTCAATAATGCTCCTAACATGTCCCATGTTTCTCCTCCTACTATTATTTCTACCAATTCTACCATTAATAGCTTGGCTCAAACCGTGTCTTCTTTGCAAAAACAAATTGGTTCCATGACTCAATCCAAGTTCAACATTGCTACTTATGACATTTCTAGTCCTTTTTCTTTAGACATTATCTATGTTGCTATCCTGCGATATATGGAGATTCCCCATTTTGAGACTTATAATGGTAAGGGTGATCCCATGACACATGTCAAAACTTTCCAAACCTTGTGTAGGGATTTCTCTCATGACCATAGGTTTATGGAAAATTTGTTTACTAGAACCTTTTGAGGAAAATCCTTGCAATGGTATTGTTCTTTTCCTCTATATTCAATTGACTCCTTCCAAAAAATTTCTAATGCTTTCATTGAACAATTTCAAAACAACATTGGTCCCAAAATCTCTCTAATTGATTTAATGCATTGTCAACAAGGTGTTAAAGAAAAATTTAATGATTTTATTGGTACATTTAAGCATATGTATTCTAAGATTATTAATTGAAAAAATTCTCTACAGGCTAATGAATGATTTTGATAAGATTTTCATCACTGGCAACGAACATCAAGTATAGAGTACTATCAAAATGGCCTACGTAAGAATCAAGAAACCTTGATTAGATTAGACATTTATCTACGGATCAGTCCATTTAGTGCAAATGATGATGTCTATGCTTCCTTAAAATCAGTAGGCATGTTTTCAGTGAGGGCCTTTGTTTTATTTCCCATGTAAGAAAGGTGTATCTCAAGAATTGATATCTTAGGAGTGATCAAACTCTTTAAGCACACCAACTCTTCCCATAACTCTCCTTTTCTCTATTTCTAGCACACTTATCTTATCCAGTAGTCTGGACACTTCCTTGTCTAGCTCTTAAATAGTGTGTGAGGAGGTCTCACAACCATGTGCTAGGTTGTCTAGTGTCTTCTTGTCATGTGTAATGATTGTTGGATGATATCAGTTTTGGTTATTGATCATGCTGTTGATATTTATGTTTTGTCACTAATGTCAACATATATTTCTATGGAGAAGACAGACTGACTACTTAACTGGAATGAGTGTACGGACACTGTACGGATGATTCAGAAGGATCAAAGTTGGATTTATGCAGAAGGCTAAGTTCCAACCTTACTCCTAAGGTCACTTGACTTTATGTTACATTATGTGGATGTTACAGTTCATTTGGTGAAGACTATTTTTCTGAACTGCATCTGTGAATCTGGACAGAGAAGGTCTCTATGTTTCGGGTATATCTTACTGAGGAAGATGTTTCAAAACTTGCGAGCTTACTGATAGATTTCTGACATATGATAGTGAAATGGGTTGATTTTTATTTTTTTTGGGTACTAATGACATCAGTTGTGGCGTGTGTTCTGGAGAAGACCTATTTCCTGGCCTACTTCAGACTTGTAACGTGTGGAAATTAATTATGAGAGTGGATTATGGATCTATAAGTATTTGTGATGAATTGTAAATGTTGTATACTTGTTATAGGTACCGTGTGTATCTTAGAAAGGGCTTATATAATTATTTGTATGATGGGAAGCCTTAATTGGCCGACCTAGTTAATTATGTATTAGGAAAGCTTAACTGGCTGACCTAATGGGTTGTTGTAAAAGGGTATATATGAGTGATCTTTTCATTTGTGAAAAGTGTGGTAGAGAAAGAGAAGATAAGAGATTTGTAAAGCTACGAAGCTTGACTGCTGGATAGAGAGAAGTGTTGATACTTCATTGGAACTGATCAAGCAAAGATAGTTGCTATCAGACAGTTCATTGGATTGTGTATTTTCTGTATACACTTGATGCGGATTATAAATCATTGAGGGTGGCTTTAACCTTGTTTGGGAAGTGTGCCTTGGTAGTGAGCCTACTATTTCCTTTGACTCATAACAGGGTCTGTCTCCTAATAGGGACTGTGTGCTATAATGTTGTAACAAGCTCCTAACAGGGATAATATCTTTTAACAAGGATACTATACTCTCAGTACATTTTTATGGGTGTTAATTCCCACTGGGGTTTTACCTTTAACATGGTTTCCTCGACAACAAATCTTGTGTTATGGTGTTTTCTATTCATGTGTTATTATTTACATTTGTTGATATGGTTGATAAAGTTTAAATTTTAATAATCTATACTACAACTGATTCGCCCCCCCTCTCAGTTGTCTTGTGGACTGTTATTCCTAACAATGATGTCCTCAATGTTCTAAATGTATCTAATAAGATTTATACAATAACTATATAGCTTCCTTCACCATGCCACACAAGCCTTTTCTTTAGAAATAATATTACCCAGTATGCGTAAGTCCCATCCAATAGACTTGCATGCTTCTCCTAATTTCTTTTCCAAGTAATTTTTCTCATATTTAACCTCGATAATCTTCTCCAGAGACTCATAGTGACTATCAAAGTCATCCAATTCCTTGTTTAAGTTCTCTGGAGTGTCATTTCCTTGGAAAGTAAAAGGTATAGGTAGGAGTTTGTTGATGGTGTCAACTTCCCTTTCTAATACCCTTTATTTCTCAATTTTTTGTTCTCATCTTTCCTTTGCTTTAGAAAATGCGATGTAAGATAGCTTCATCAACTCATCTTCATCCATAATTTCCACATCTGCACTCAATTTTTTCTCTTCACTTGCCAACAATAAGGTTGAAGAAACAGGTGTCATTTCTTCTTATTTCACTTTAGCCTTACTTCCAGGTTCCTTTTTAGCAATGTCTGGTTATTGTTCACTCTCAGAGGGATCTCCCTTAGTAATTGTTTTAACATCCTTTTCATCACTTCCATAAGGGTCATGTATAGTATCAGTATTCCCTTCAAAAGGGTCATTAGTATCTAGTAAGGTGTCCAAAATCACAGGTACACCAACAACAAAGAAATCAAGTTTCTTTACAGTAGTGACAAATTGACTGTCATCTTCTCCATCCTTAGGTGAATCAATGTTGATTACTTTAGTCTTGGAGGACTCTCCCCTTAGGATAGTTTTAGGCTTAGTATCCTTAGATTTAGGAGGTGAGAACTTCTTAGGTTTAGTTTACATTAGGATCTTCTCAATTGCCTTGTGAGTATCCTCAATTACCTCATCATATTTCCTCCCCATTATCTTGATCGGTCTGGACTTAATTATCAGTAGGGGTTTCAGTGCATTTAGTATCCTTTCATGCTCATCAAACTATATCACTGGTAGCATGTTCTCAATAGATTTTACTCTAATTTGTTCATCTTCTTGTAGTGCTAGTTATTTTCTTATCTCAAGATTATCATACAGTTCCTTAGGAATATTTCCAACCATCTCAATCAAGTTCTTCTTGAAAACAAACATGTGTTTTATCACAATGTCTTCTATAAGAATTTTATCATTTAAATCATACCTCTCATAAAATTTTCTCACTTGATTTAGCTTGCCTTGGTCTACAATTCTTTTCTCCAACATTCTCATGTCAGGTTTCCAGATTTGTCTATTCATAGGTTTATCTTGTTTTTTCTTCTCTTTTTCTTCTTTCTACTTCTTCTCTTCCTCTTTCTTCTTCTTCTCTTCTTCCTTATTCTTCTTCTCTTCTTCATTCTTCTTATTTTCTTCTTCATTCTTCTCTACATCTAACTTATTTTCTTATTTTGTCCTCTATTTCTTAGGTGGGGAACTCTGTTGGGAGGACCTTATCCTCTTTGCAGGGATTTATTCTACCTTCACAATCTGTGATGTCTCCATAGGTACTTCCATAGTAGGGGTGGACTAGAAGTCTTCTCAGTTTCTAGAGGTGGAAGAGCTGCAGGGGCAGAGCTCGCCACTCCAAATGTTTTTCAGTCATCTTTCTCCTTATTTCCTTCATATCTTCTTTAGTAATACTGGCCTTACCTGCTAGATTATCTAGAACATTCTCAATTTTATTTTTCCTATTTGTTCTTGTTTGTTCCTCTCTAATCTTAGAGGATTTTTCCTCATAAGTACCCCATCTTCCCTCTGATGGATCTATCACTGAAGAAAACACATGCTCAACTTGCATGGTCAAAAACTCTTTATCAACCTCATACCCCATAGGGTAACACAATTTCATCCTTGGGTATACTACTTCAAAAAACACACAATTAGTTTCAACCATGAAATAGATTGCACCTTTGTACTTCTATACCATCTCTTCTAGTATCCTCATTCTTAGTTTCATTTCTCTCTGCAAGATTTTGATCATCATAAATAGTTCTCCATCTACCCATGTGTTTTTCTATCTTCTATAAATATTTTACACTTGTAGGCCAGTGGGTTCATTGTCTCTCCATGTTCTTGGGTGCATACCAGGAAATTTACTCACAATGTGTATATACATATATATCAGCAATTATCCAAATCTGAATGTCTTGGTCCTATCTCTCTTTATCTGCTTCACATTTTCCATGAATTGTTGTGCAAGGACTTCACAAATATTATACTCTGACATTCTCCTTTACCATCTTATATGCCATCATTATAAAATAAGCAGAAACTGAATTTGGTCAGTTGCTATAATGAAGTTTGTACCCTAGTCTTGTTGCAACTAGTCTAACATCTTGTTGGAAGATGTTGGCCATATTCATCGCCCATTTATCCCATTTAGAGTGGGTTAGGATTTGTACTAATTTCTTGGTAATCTCCTCTACTACAGGGATGACTCTAGAGTTATCTAGACCAGTAATGTCATTGATCAACTCACTGCAAATATTTACAGGTTGCTCACCAATCCAAATAAATTCTCTAGATGAGAGAACTCATCCTTCCATTTTCAATAGCTTAGGTTCTCTAGATGAGAGAACTCATCCTTCCATTTTCCATCTTCTTTGATCATGTATTTCATTTCTTTGAAGATCTCAAATTCTCCTAGAGACTCCTACTTGCAATGGATATAAGCCCTAATATCCTTAACATGTAGAACTTTGTAGGGCATTTGAGAAAGCGCACCTTTAAGGTCATCTTCGGTTGATTTAAAAATATTTCTCTTGAATTTTTATCTAGGCCTCTTATTGACATCAAAACTCATAGGATTATCCATATTCAAAAGCTTGCAAGTTATCTAAATACCTTTTATTCATTAAATCTATGAGTTTGTGCTTCGACCAACTGCAAATGCCCTAGCTTCTTTAGTCTTTCTTGCTCAAATCACTAATTTCTTCAACTCTTCTCTTTGAGTAATGATTAGATAATATATTTTGATTACCCTTATACTTTTCTATAAAAATAATGATAGGGTTCTCAATAAATTCAACTCTGCAATGATCTAGTCGATCATCAATCTGGCAATCACAAGATATAGTGTGTATAGTTGTGTGATCTTAGATAGACATTTCATATCAATCATACATACTATCCATAAGCTCACAAGATCTTATTCCACATAAACAAGGGTTAGATGGTTTTATATGTATTTATCCAAAGCTCCCCCTAAGGCCATGCTTGGCCATTTAGGTCGATGTAACATCACGTGAAGGTTCAGTAGCAACGACTAAATCTTCCTGAACCTTAGGCACACTCAGCTCCTTCTCTTTCCAAAATTTACCACTTTCTTTCACAATTTATTGTCAAACTCTTCCATTTATTCAACCATACTTTTCCAATATCACCATCATTTTTCTTTATAACAATAGGTGGTGGTCTTCTGATACCTGTAGATCCATTATGTTAGAAACACTAAGAAGGGGGGGGGGTTGAATCAATGTTTGTCTTATTAATTACTTTTCAGCAACTTAAACATAAATCAAACATACATAGAATGAAGCTTAACATAAAAACTCATAACACATGATATGATTACGGGGAAACCTTGATCAGAGGAAAACCTCGGTGGGAATTAGTACCCACAAATATTGTACTAAGTATAATGAACTTGTGAAAGTTTCTTTGCCCTGTTAGAAGCATTCTTTACAATATGAGTACAGTGACCTGGTTTAAGGTCAGAGCCTGTTAGGAGTCTTTTACAAAACCCTGTTAAAGGTATATGGCTCATTTCGTAGGCTCATTGCCCTATAAGATGAAGGCTACAACCTTCTGAAAGATGATATGCACTATATCAAAATGAATTGTTGTGATGACACTGTTGTCTGATCAGTTCCGTGTATGTGTGAATGCTCTTTCTCTCTCAAAGAGCTATATCATGTACTCACTTCATAGTACTATTCCTCTGTAACTTCCTCTTACACACTCATCAACACTTGTATCATATCTTTACATTACATACTTATATATTCAAATCCGAATAGGCGCGACCCAAAATAGAACACTAGTTGGCCCTAAAACAAAATATACAACACTTCCAAACAAGTCAGCTTCAAGCGTGTTTACTATAATGTTGATTACATCATTACAAACATATAACAAAAGGCATTTAGCCATTACATCATAAAATAACACACGCTGATCAAATCACTTTGTCGGCTTCCATGCTCTATCTCCCAGACTGCTGGTCTATTGATCTTCTTGTAAATTTGTCGTACTATAGTTCCATACTATGTGTGTCTAGATGTAGCATGTACACATGTCATACAATTTATATCTGAACACGCATAAGCTGAATCGATCTCTCGCACATGCGCTGATGTGTTGATCGCTGAGTATCTCTGTTCTGCCCTATTTTCCTTACTTATTCATTTTGTCTTTTAAGATAGAGACTAAGTATGACTTTGTTGCCATGATGACAACAAAAAATGAGTCATGCATCCTCAGGTAGTCAGCTTTCCAACAATCTCCCCCTTTGTCATTTATGGCAACAAAGGAATGTGGCCAAGTTACTCAAAATGACTTAACACAAAAAGTGACTGTATAACATCATATATACATATACTTCTCCATATATACACATTCTATATTACTCCCCCTTTGAAATTAATGACAAAGGTGTACAAAAACTTGTAAGTCTAGTGCATACTTACTCCATATACACTTCAGGGTACACAATTTTAAGAGATTGGATCTCTTTCTGCCAAAATGCTTTCATAGCATCAACTATTTGTAAATGCGTGCACAATGCATATGTCAGCTTCTCCATTTTTATCAGATCCATGCGGGGACCTTGATCATATATCACAATAGTGGCATCAATCTATTTGATGTTCTCATTGAAGACTGCTAAAGATGGCACAAGTGCATTTCTTAACTGTGTTTGCCTTACCCTTATCTTGCTGATTTCTAACTTTGCTTTCTCAATTTTGTCTAACTGCCCTTGGTAGAAATTGTTGCATATGTTCATGTCTTGCGTCAAAGTTTCAATTGATTTTATTATGCTATCTATCATTAACTCTGCCTCTTCTACCTTTTTGGTGTGTTCAAAGGTGAGCTTCACTCTGTCCATACAATTTGCTATGACTGTCTTTCCTTTATCTACCAATTCCTTCAATATAGATTGTCCAGTCTTTAGGGAGTTAAAATCTAAGGTAAATTTCTTTACCAAATCATTCAGTCTCTCCTTCTTATATTCATCTTTTGCAATCTTAGTAGCTGATTCTACTAAGCTTATAAAATGTGTTTTGAAGTTTGACAAAATATTGTCCACATCATCAACTGATTGGACTTTGGCTACTTTCTGGTCAGCCGGTACTAAGTCATTCAAAATGTTCACTATTTCCAAAAAGTGAGGGTTCCTCATCACTTGT
>MU225102.1:1381432-1404893 GCA_018584345.1 Thuja plicata | reverse complement strand
CAACAATATAGCCTTCTCATCATGCGAGCATACAGGAAGAAGAGTATCCAATGTTTCTTCTCTTATCCTCATATCTTCCTCAATTGCATGTCTTTTCATGATTTCCAACAAGTTCCATAACTGATCCGATATCACTGTCTTGAGTTCAAGAACTGTCTTCTTGAACTTGATCATGTGAGGTATAATCATAGAGTGTACCTCTGTTTTATCAATTTCTTGATACTTGTCATAGACTTTAGATAGTGTATCTAATCTCCCTTCATTAACAATCTTATTTCTCAAAATATTTAGACTAGGTCTAAATCCTACCTCAGGAGGAGCTTGAGTATTCTTAGCTTTTCTCCTAGTGTTCCTTGAGGATGGGTGATTTGTAGGCGCCTACTTTCTTCCTCTAGTCTTCTTTCTTGGTGTAGAAAGTGGAGATGAATCTAAGTCAATGGTGGCAGAGGGCACAGAGGTGCTCTCTACTTTCTTCTTCTTCTGGATCTATTCAGATTTCTCAATTTCCTTTTCTATCTTGGCATCTCTGACTTTGTCAAGATCTTCTTGGGTGACTCCATGAACTTTCAGTATGTTGGATGTGATTCTGGATGCTTTCCTTTTATTATCAGCACTGTGTAAAATAGTATCCACTTCATTGGTCTTCTCTCTGTATGTGCCCCACCTAGGCTCATTAGGATCTTTGGGTGCTGACAATAGAACTTGTGCATATCCTTCTAGCACATGTTCTTCCACTTCATAACCAAGAGGATGAGTCCATTTGGTTCTCGGTTCAACTACCTCCATGCAAGTGCAATTTGTTTCTACCATGAAACATATGTTATCCTTGTATTTGTCAACTATCTTCTCAGATAATCAGTACCTATTCTGCATTTTGATCTTGAATGTCTTTATATCCATATCCATGGCATCCCTTGCACTTCTCTCTAATGTGACCTTGAGTGATATCTGAGACATTGTGGGTTTTATCCTATCTAGGTAGAGGTTTGCAACCTTTCCAACTATATGGAAATACAAGTAGATGATTAGAGATCCAAACCTGAATGTCTTGCTTCTGTTATGTTTGATGATTCAGATGTTGTCAATCAATTGACCGCGCAAGATCTCACATAGGTTGTATTGAGTGTTGTCCTTCACCATTCTTATAGCTGCTAGGATTGTTGCTGCAGAGACACCGTTCAATCTGCTAGCTTTCTGAAACTTATATCTGAGTATCATTGTCAGAAGTTTTATATCATCTTCTTTGATAGGGTCAACTGTCATTCTGCGCTTGTCACTTCTGGACAGACAAACTTGTTCAATCTACTTTTTGACATCCTTGCCAGTGGGAAAGAGTGGTCCCATCTTGGGAAGTTCGGTTAATTCATGAATTAGGTCTGTGGTGATACACACAGGGACCTCACCAATCTAGTAAAGATCATCATGCATTCTTCTCAACAAAATATTTACCCATTCAGACTCATCAAACTCATGCGCATTAGAATACTCAAAGATAGGGTTATCAATCAAGTGTGTGAATTCATCTTTGAATGTGTAGTCAGGTTGCATCATGGATACCATATGAGTAGATATTTTGACATCTCCTACTGTTTCCTTCTTGCACTATATATACACGCGAATATCTTCCACATGAACAACACCTAGCGGGGTTTTGGCAAAAGCTCCTTCCACATCAGCTAGTATGGATTTGAATGGATGTTTCTTGAATACAAATCTTTTCCTCTCTGCTATATCAAACACAAATAGAGTTGCCATACTTACTGTTATGCCCCGCATCCCCATCCCTACATTTTGTGTGCAAAATGTTGGGTCCCCCTTTTTTATTTTGTTTGCTCTTGTTTGCGGCTTTGCCTTGTCTTTCTTTCCCTTTTTGTTTTATTTCTCCGGCGTTTTCTTCCCCGGCGTGTCATTTTCTTGTTTGGTTTTCTCCTCTGAGATTCCGATCCCGGAGGTTGCCTTTTGTTGGGAATCGGATTCCGAACTCCGGGATTCTTCATCATGATGTTCTTAGATATATGATCGTGAGGAATCCTCGGGCCTGATGTCTGGAGGTTTTTTCGGTCCGAAGATCATTGGAAGGCGAAGGATTAATGTTTATGACGGGTATAAATAGGTTTTATGTGTCACTTTCACACTTACCGTGATTAAAACCTTCGAGCACTTAGAGAAAATTAGAGAAATTTTAAAGCAATTAACAGTGCGTTTGCAGAGAATTTGTGATAATCAAAGCTTAACACCTTCTGCGTTCCAGGCAATCGCGAGTGCTTCGTGGTGGTGATTCTGACAGTTTGACAACTCGAGCTCCCATGGTAATCTTCCCTTTCTTCTGCCTTCTACATTTTCAGGTTGGTTTTTCTACTTTCCCTCCTCTCTGGCTTTCTCTGTTTTTGTTTGGTTTCCATTTGTTTGTCTGGTTTTTCTTTGCTTCTCTATGTTTTGTCTGGTTCGGTCCTTTTTTTCTAGTTTTTGCCACTCGTTGGTGGGTCGGCTCTGCCAGAGGGTCGTCCACCCTTTGTGCAGAAGTTGTTTTTCTGTAAATAATGTAAAGTATGTAAATGGTGTATATTATGTAAATGGTGTATATTATGTAAATGGTTGTATATTTGTTTCTGCCTTGTCTGGTTTTCCCGCGGGAGTCCTCCCGTTGTTTATTCATGTATATATGTTTATAGTTGTAAAACCCCTGTATATCTCCTTCTATTCTCTATGTATACCCCTCAGCCTCATGTATATCCTTCCAGGTAACTCGACATGCTGGTCGAGTCACCTTTGCTTCTGGTTTTTGCCTTCGAACTTGCTTTCAAGGCAGAAAACCACCTGTTTGAAACTCGGCTCTCGACCAGTTTCAAACAGGCGGTTTTCTCTCTCCTCCATCAAGGCTATCAGAACCTCATTTACATCCCATGCATGCAATCAATTTTGGCCAAGTGGCTTTCCCTTTTTGTGCGTTCAGACAGTTGGCTCCACCGTCATCACCATCACATCTATTTAATACCAACGCACGTGGTGTCCACATGGGCTCGACAACTTGCCTTTTCATACATCTTTACTAATGGTCCTTTCTCCGGGCTCCAGGTCTTTTACCACCACCCATCCTGTGTTGTTACCAAGTGTGACAAAATCCCCAGACCCGGATGTGTAATAAAGATTCTTAAAGTCTGCGACGTGTTTTGCTTTTCGGGTATCTTTGCATAAAACTAACTTTTCAGGAAAGGCGAACATCACGGTGGTAAGATTTCCCAGACCCCGAAATAATTATTTTGATAAACATGTTCTGACGGTCACTTTGTCTCGCAGGTTCCTAGAATTATCTTCCAAATATGTCTGAAGCGTTCGCATCATCTCCTCCTGGAAGTTTGGAACTACAAACCACAACAGAGACCAGGGCAGCAGCAAAGTCAAAAATGGAGAAGACCCTGGCAAATTTGCCCCTCACCATGAAGTTTGTACAAGATAATGAGATTGTGGGCTCAAAGATTGAGTCCAAGGTAAAACTGATGACCGACGCCAGTGTCGGGACTTGGATAGAAATGCAGGCCCTGGTAAAGATAACGCACATCCAGCGACAAGTTGGAGACAAACTCGCAATCAACGTCGGGGGTTCCAGAATCCTCCGGGCAGCTTGCTTCCCATGCTCCGTGCAGTCCCCGGAGCTTGTCTTAACATTGGCGGCCAACTACAACTCTTCTGTCCAGGCCGTTATGCTCGCAGCTGCAGAACCCATGAGATACCCCACTCCACTGGTGTCCCTCGACCTAGTCACTTTCCAAGCAGGCCTGGGTATCCCACAATTTGACAAGGCCACAGTGGTCACAAGGACTGAGGCCTTGAAATAATTTACACAATTGGAGGATGCTACCTGGGTGTATATGAATACCCACTGCCTCAAGTCCCCAAAGAGGGACCCAAAGAGAATGAAAATAGATATCCCTCGCTCTGAATTCAAGGAGAGAATCCAAATGGGGATGATAGCATTAGCCCAGGTATTTGGGAAACACTCCGCCCAGGAGTTTGCCAAATGGATGTACTATTTCCTCCTCAGCATCTCCACTAAGGGAGAATTCTTCGACTAGGCGACAATAATCTCCAATCATGTCGACTCCCAGTTCCTACAGTTGAACCAGAAGAAGAAGTTCTACATGTCTTCTTATGTTTTCTGGGATTTGGCCCAACAAAGGCCCCACTCCAACGGCCTACTTACAGATGGCATTCTCAGGATTGGCTTAGGACAAAAAGCACTGTGGGACCATTTCCCACAGATCCAATGGGAGGCCAGCTTCCCCAGTTTCTGCAGAGTAAACGATGCATTCATTTACTACCATCTGCTCACACCCACCTGGGATGATGGATACTGCCTATCCACTAAGGCGATGAAGTTAGTTAGTAGCTATGGGCACTACTACATTCAGTTTTAGCAGCATACATACATTAGGGTCACCGGCTTCTCCGATAAACCCTACTTGTTGCCCAGGCACTGCGGGGACAAGATCGTGCTGCTGGAATATTGCAGACAAATGCTGGAGTTGCACACCTTCTTTTCCCTCAAGAAGGTCCCCAACGTCTCATTTCCAATCACCTATGGGAACTACACCTACAGTCTGGCCACCGTGAAGGGGGCAGACAACGAGCTGAAAAGTTATAACTTGCAAGAAGTCTATCTGGCACGGAGGAACTTTGATCTGCATGGGAAAATAGCAACGGTATTGCCCTGGGCTTCGGAGCCCCATCAAATACACATGGAGGAATTATGGGCAGATTGCCAAGATGATGTGGATGTGTGAAGTCGGCATTACATCAGAATGACAGCCAGAATAATGCAGGAATTGAAGCTCCAAAGATTCCCTCCGGGATTTTCTGACGCCGCCCCCACCATAGATCCCTAGTACAAAGAAAAGGGGATCGATAAAATGACACTGTCGGCAATGGATTGGGCCGCCTAGGAGGCGCCCACAATTGAGGACTTCACTCGAGATGTGGTCGAGTGAAGTCATGCCTATTTTAAGAAGGTATGCCCCGGGAGTATGCGTCAAGCTCCCCGACTGGCACCAAAATTAGCACCACCGTTGGTACCAAGATTAACCCCGGGGGCGGGACTTCTTCGCAGGGTGCAGACAAGGGAAAAGGGATGGCTACAACCCCCTCCACACAAGAAGTCCCCATACAAGAATAGATTAAGCAATCTGTGGCAGCCTCCCAGCAAATGAGGGAGCAATTAATAATGAGGCTTGCCACACCCCTACTCATGGCCAGACCAATTCGTCCTCCTTCCTCCCCATCACTGGCAGCCCTGATGGTCAAGGCAATGGGGGTGGATCCCATGGAGGCAACAAAAATAGCCGATGTGGGGCCACCTTTGATCACCCGAAGGAAGAGAAAGCACATCAAACAGCCTAAGGCAGAACCGGCGCCAAAGGCATCCCTCCCCCAAGAAGTAGAGATCCTTTCTTCTAGTTCCCCGGAACCGGAGAAAGAAGCAGAACAGGCAGAAGTCCCAGCCAGTCCCCCTCCGGAAGAGAAATTTGACTTATTTGCAACCGATGATTTTGGGAATCTACAAGGGGACAATACACAAGCAAGGGCAGAAGTCCCAGAGAAAGAACAGGAGGATGCGGATCAAGAAGATTTGGGACAAGAAGCTGCACAATAGGAGCAGCAGGTAGAAGAGTAGTCAGAGCCAGAGATTATCTCTGGGGCTCAAGAAATGCAAGATCTGGGAGTGGACCAACTAAAACTAGGTGAAAAAATGGCATCCGCTGGGGGAACTAGACCTTTGGGAACAATCGTAAACCCAGCCGCCATATTCCCAAGGCCACTCCCGGGGGCAACCTTCGGGCAGGTTATCACAGCGGCCCAAACTCTAAATCTCGGCCCGATACCTCCCCTACTGCCAACAAAAGAAGAAGCCCTGACAGAAAAAGAAGAAGAAGAGGAGCAGCTTGAAGAGGAAATCCCCGAAGAAGCCTACCAAGGTCCAGACCCAGCAATAGACATATGGGACAAGGCTGAGGAGATGGAGATTGACAAAAAGAATACTGCTACAGAAAAGGCTGAGGCAGGGAGGACGGATGAAGTTCACATTGAAGAGGAACAACAGCCACCGGGTATTGGGAAAGAATCAGAAGAACAAACTCTGGTAGGAAGGCCACCTCTCGCACCTCAGTGGCTAGTAGATAGCAGAAAAAGAAAAGCTCAGTCAATTCTGGTGGTTCCTCTCTCCCTGGCCGAAATGATGACCCAAGTTCAGGCCCTGCCGAAGGCAAAGAAAGCCCGGATAGTTCATACTCTGCGAACTAGGCCGGGTGGAGAGATAGTTGCCATTGTAGCAACACCTCCCCTAGATGTTGATGAAGCAACCATAGATCCCGCAGATTACAATATTGCAGAGGTGTCCCTGGGCAAAAGAGGAAAGCAAGGTGAGGTAGACTTGCTTAAGGAGGCAGCAAGGGAAGTTGAAGCCCGATACGAAAAAGAGGCCCAAAGACTCAAAGCTGAGAAAGAGAAGAATGAAAATCTTATGGGATTGCTTGCTGAGCTGGCCCAGCCCCTCAATGTCGCTCCTCTGGAGACCTCCACATCAGAAGAAATACCGCAGAGTGACATAGACTCCCTGTGAGTAATGAAAAAGAAGGCCCAAGCAATAGATGAATGGGTAGCCCTAAAGATAGGAAACACCTAGCGTTTCCTAGCGTCCACTCTCTCAGACTTATACATAGCCCAACAAATTATTCATCAGGTAGAAGCACTCATTGAGCAGTGGGAGAGTGACACCAAAAATTACCAAGCATGGAAGGCAGAGCTCGAAGAGCTCCTCACCTTGGGGGAAGATATGATTTCTGAATCTAGAATTCTGGGTGAGGAATCATTTAATTTTGTAAGGACTCAGCACGCCAGACTTGACCTCACATTGGAGGTAACCAAGCAACTGGTAGAGTCCTTGCAAGAAAAAGTACACAATGTAAAATATTTTTCTAATTTATTCAATTCTTATGTAATAAATATTTCTGGGGCTGATCCCCTTAGTACAGATACCTATACCCCTGAAGATTCAGTTTTGGGGAGTTTTGATGAGATAATGACATCCTGGTATCAATCCCCGGAGGGGGTAGATGGGGCCCAAATGGAAAAATTAACCGAAATGATACTTAAGGGCCGTGACGCGGCGAGGATGGTGGATGAATTTAAAGAAAATGTTCTAGATCTGGGGGAACAAGTTGAAGTGGCTAGACACAGAAGGGCCAGCCTGAAGAGTGTAGATGAGGATGACATTTCTCGCCTCCTCCAGGCCTTCAATGATAATAAGAAACCTTAAGCTTTCTTCGGGAGCCAGGGGGAACTTGAGAGTTGAGTATTATTTATTCTTTTGGGGATGAAAATTCCTGGATCCCGGAGTCCCAGATCCAACAGTTTTTTATTCTTCAGAGTGATCCATGTCCCGGTCCCCGAGGCCGACCGATCACTTTTAGAGATGGTTAATAAAGACTGTCAGAAGGTAGTTGGGCACATTAAGAGGCGTTGGCTCGATAGTTGGTTTTCTGACAGGGTGGTCTTCTTGAGGTGCCACTCAAGGATACACCTGGTGCATCGGATACAGGGTGCCACATTTCCCATTTATGAGGCATGTAGCCTCGGTCCTCGGGGGACCTACTTTCTTCTTTCTCCTCTCTGGCTCTCTTCTCGAGATTGATTCTTCTGATGTATATTCTTATCTTATTCTTCTGACATGACAGACCTATTCCGTCTCTAGGTCTTTTTGTAGGGTGGCGAGGGTAGTACCGGCCCCCGGATATTGTATTTTATTGAAACACAATGTAAATAGGGTTAGGGTTAGAGAGTTGTATAAATAGGCAGATCGGCCCATTTCTAAGGGTCGGCAAAATTGATGATTTTGTTGTCCATAGCAATAGCGAAGTAATTTCTAGTTTTAGTTGCAGAGCTCAATGCTCCATTGTTCTGTTCTTGGTAGTTAGATGCTCCCCTGGAGTCGCCATTGTATCATGCACCAGTGCTTGCTGGACTAAATATTAATAAAGAAGGAAGGATTCTTGGCAATGACGTTGTTGGCATTCTTGCTTCTGAGTTAATGGTATTTCATGTTTTAATATTCTGTATGTCTTTTACTCTGGTATGTTGAAGTAGATTAACGAACTCTTTATTCCTGCTACTGATAAAATGCTAGCTGATGGTTTTGTGTTTCTTTGGTATTTAGTGTAGTTTACTAGAGTATTATTGATGTTCCAGACATTTCGGCATGACTATAGTTAGATGAAATACTTCTAACCCTGCAGGATCTTTTTCATTTTATTTTCTAAGTGTAGAATGCTTTGGGAAGCCCTTACCATATTGAATCTCCGGAAGAATGAGTTGAAGAAACCAGCTATCCCCCTTGAAAATAGTCACCTCTCCCAACCGAGCCCCGCACCGTCGTGACCCGACACCCAGGTGCTTGAAGGCCCAGAGGATTTATTTCCCCCAGAAAACCTTTGCAGGTGGAGTTGGCTGATTTCCTCAGAACCCAATGACAACTTATGACTGTTGGCGGACCCGGTCAGCAAAACCCCCTCAATAAAAACTGGTGCTAGAAGGAGGGCATGAACTCATCCCCCTCCCAAGATTCCAATTTTACACCTTCTGAGGGTTCCCTGAGTTGTAGTCATAGGAGACCAGCTTTCACTGGGATTGGATCTTTCTCCCCAGCTAAATTTGAAAGAGTTCTTAGGTCTGCCCTGAATCCCGGGAAGTTTGTCAAACTCGAGCCCCCTGCTCGAAAGAAATAGACCTCAAAAGTCCTACCAGCCACTATTGTCTAGGGATCTACCATACCCCTAAACACTCAAGCTCCTCAGACAGCCCCGGGAACCAATACCCAAACTACCCAATATATACTTTCCCCGATGGCTGCATATTTCAGAAACACCGGGTCCCCAATGGGAACTTTTCTGGGTGCAACCAATGATTTACCCTCCCACCCAGAGAAGATCTGCCCATGATATGAGCACTTAGGCTCACGGACTGCAGAAGAAAACTTACATGCATACAAAGATGCCATGAATCGACACTGGATCCAGCATGAAGATGTTGTGACCCATATGTTCCCCCTGTCCCTGGGACAAAGTGAGTTGAACTGGTACCTGAACTTACCTGCCAACTCTATTAACACTTGCCAGGATATGGAGGACGCCTTCCTGGCTGCCTTTCGCGTGCATGTGGACCTAGCATGGTCCCATAGCCAGTTCATCTCCATTAGGAAGGAGCCTAATGAACATCTTGCAACATTCAACCATAGTTTTCAGCGTGCCCTGAAGTGGTGCACGGGCCCTTTTGTCCCATCTCCAGAAGTAACCATACAGACATATCTTAATGCGATGGACCCTTTTGTTGCCACCCTCCTCTAGAGAACAACCACCCCGAGCGACCGGGATACCTTGGCAAAAGTCTACAACCTAGCCCTAGAGCTGTCCCACGGTCTCAACAAATCCCCGGGCAGGATTGGACAGAACACACCTTTCAACATGAGCCCCGACGGAACTTCTTACGCTGAGGGTTACAACCCAAATCTGGAAATGGGTGCCCCTTTGATGGCAATGAATCCTCCACCACCCGTGATAGACCAACAGGCACAGTATGTTTACCCCTCGTAGACCCAAACCACACCAAGTCTGGAAGTCTTCCCTTGGAACCAGCCACAGCAGACACAACAGACTCAACCACAACCATCCGGGGTGCCATTCTTCTAGTCATCCACGGCTGGAGGATTGCCACCCTCGACTCTGGTAATCCTGCTGCCTTTTCGGGAAGCTAGAAACAACCGCAGCCATCCCATTGTGACGCTAACACTCAGTTGACTGCCGAGGTTGAATCCCTCCAACAAATGCTATCCACTTTGACTATGGACATGGGTCAACTAAAGGCGGGGTCCTACACACCCCATAACTCAAATCCTCAGAGAGGAAATATTTTCTCCGGCCAACGAAACAACAATGTCGGGGGAAGAAACTTCAAAAATGGGCCTAGGCCCAACCAACAACAGTGGAATAATAACGCTAACACCGGAGGCCCGCCTCTGAACCAAAATGCCAACAAAAGTGGCGCTGGACCATCCCACTTTACACCAGTTGCAGACTTCCAGCCCATGACTAACTGGTGTAGGCTACACGATACAGGTTCCCACAATGAGGTGAATTGCGCCACTTTAGAGAAAGTCATTATGATCTCCCAGCTGGACAGGCAGCAGTCGCATGATACTACCCCTCCAGAGCCTCCTATCCAGGAAACAACCCATAGTGCCTTCACCTGTGATACCATCTTCTTTGAAACTTCCAGAGAAGATGAAGAAGAATCCAAACTATAGGGATTCTTTGATGAATCCATTCCGCCCTTTGAGGCCAACGCCTTTACTAACCTGCGAGCTCCATACAACACTCAGAGTCAGGTTGGTAAAGGACCAGCTTGCACACCTACACCTCATGTCAAAGATAATCCTCCTCCCCGAAATAATGCAACTGATTGACCCGTACCTCCAAAAGGTCCTAGCTCTAACCAAGCAAAAGATCTCACGGAGGAAAATCACCAGTTCCCCGGAGGAAGGTTTGATATTACGAAGGTGTTAGAACAGACCACCACCTCCATGACCTTGATGGAGGTTTTGCTAAATTGTCCCGAGTAGAAGAAGTCCCTTCTGAAGCTCTTAGGGAACCCGAAAGTAGTTAGCCGCCCACCCAAGATCATCTCCTTTGAAGATGCTAATGCGGCTATCTTCTGAGGAAACAATGAGGATCCTCCCTTCCTACTAGGCCTAAACATTTACGGAAAAAATATACACAACTGCTTAGTAGACTCTAGAGCTTCGCGCAACATCATGCCCTTGTCTATTTGTCAGAAGCTCAGACTCCACCCCACCCCATCTAATGGCGCAATGATCCAACTAGATAAGACTGCTGTAAAAATGGTGGGGGAACTGAAGAATGTCCAGATACATCTTATCCAGGACCCCAGGATAGCTAGTATCATTGACATCCAAGTGGTGGACATCCCACAGACTTACGGGATGTTATTAAGTCAGAATTGGTATAAGTCCTTGAATGGATACTTCTCGCCCAACTTCACCCACTTATGGCTTCCGTGGGAAGGAGAATCCAATCAGATCTGGGTCGAAAGTGAACCTCGGATGAAACAGGCCCTTACTGAAGTTGGAAGGGTCAATGAAGTCCTTTTCTCTGAGTCTTCTTTGGGGGTGTACTGGCCTCTTGAAATATTAACATTTGATTTCATCCCCGGAGAGGATCCCGTAGTGTTGCAAAGAGCACAAGACTTGGAAGAAAAGGTGAGAGTTGAAGTTAACTCTCAGGGCCCCACAATGACCCTTGCCACACTCCTGTCTGGCACTTGGTGCCGAGTGCATTACCAAAAACATTCAGAGCATGAGTGTGAACCATGTCTATCGATCGCTACCCGGTAACTTGATATCTTCCAGAATGAACATACAACCAATTCCCCGGGACCCAGTACTTCTATGGGATGCACTCCTTTGGTGCCATACACCCGGGAATCACAAATCGAAACACCTCCAGGGATAAATCCTACTTTCACGTCGGTAGTCCAGGAAGAGATCCCCAAGTCTCCCAGCAACAATCCAAAGAAAACTCCCCCTCCCCAGCCCCAGATTACAAACAATGACTTATGGACCCTGAAATTCGACGGGTCCTGATCCAAATAGGGTTGTGGAGTCAGGGTAGAATTAATCAACCCGCGGGGGAAATCCTTCCTCGCATCCTACAGGCTACAGTTTAACTATACAAATAATGTCATAGAGTACAAGGCTTTGGTCCTTGGACTCCTATTCGCACTAAGGAAAGGTATCACCCGCCTCCATGCTTTGGGTGATTCAGAGTTGATTGTTAAACAAGTCCGGAGTCAATACACATGTCATGACAAAAGGTTGGCCGCGTACCACAACTGGGCTTTGAGCCTTATCAAAGATTTTGATGCCTTTGGCATTGACCTCATTCCCCGGCAACAGAATTATGTCCCGGATGCCCTTGCCATCTCTACCAGCACACTTGAGCCAATGGCCGGCTCACGACTCTGGAGATTTTTAGTTGAGATGGTCCCCACCCCGTCCATTCCAGATAATGTCACCCACTTTCAGGTTTTTGAGGATGATCAGCATATCTTGGCCTTCATGGCCAACGTTGGTGTCTTTGAGGATCAGATAGTGGAGGAACGAGACCATGATGATACTGGGCAGGGTGATGAAGATGATGGGATCATGGATTTGCCTACTAACACCATCCCAAAGGGGATGGTTGCATTAGAACACATCTTTGACTTAGACCCTAGGGCTCATGAGAAGGTGTCATCCTCCCCTGAGGGAGGAAATTTTGAAAAAGTTAACATCGGCCGGCCCGGTGAAGAAAAGATT
The DNA here is from genome assembly GCA_018584345.1 of Thuja plicata. Taxonomy (NCBI): domain Eukaryota; kingdom Viridiplantae; phylum Streptophyta; class Pinopsida; order Cupressales; family Cupressaceae; genus Thuja; species Thuja plicata. The sequence goes on along the minus strand of MU225102.1, from coordinate 1,392,475 downwards.
ATTCATATTGGTACCTCCTGTTCCCCTGACGAAAAGGAGAATATTCTTGCGGTTCTCTGAGAGTACATTGATGTGATTTCCTGGGGTTATGAAGACTTAAAGACATATGATAAGTCCATCATGACCCATACCATTCCCCTGAAGCATAACGCTAAACCCTTTCGACAGAAGTAAAGACCGGTTAACCCCCTGATAGAGCCTCTGATTCGTCAAGAGGTAGAAAAACTATTGTCAGCCCGGATAATCTTTCCAATCCGGCATACTACATGGGTTGCCAACCTGGTCCCAGTCAGGAAGAAAAATGGTGAGATCCGCCTTTGCGTGGATTTTTGAAATTTGAACAAGGCATCTAAAAAAGATAATCACCCTCTCCCCTCCTTGGACAAGGTGTTGTAGATAGTAAATGGATCTCAGATGATGTCTTTCTTGGATGGATATTCTAGATACAATCAGGTCATGGTTAAATATGAAGAAAGAGAGAAAACAATGTTCACCACCAAGTGGGGAACATTTGCGTACATAAGAATGCCCTTCAGTTTGATCAATGTAGGGGCTACATTTCAAAAGGCCATGGACATTGCATTCGAGGGCCTCGTAAATCAGTGCATAATCATCTATATGGATGATTTGACCATCTTTTCCCCGGATAGGCGTGATCATCCCGCCCACCTCGCTCAGATCTGTAAGAGATGTCGCCGGTATGGAATATCCCTCAACCCTAAGAAATGCATATTCAGGGTCACCGAGGGAAAGTTGCTTGGGCATATTATCTCTGAGAAGGGTATATCCATAGACCCGGATAGAGTCGAAGCATTGCTAAACTTACAAATTCCTGGCAAAAAGAAAAAAATGCGATCATTCTTTAGAAAAATCAACTTTGTGCGACGATTCATTACGGGATTCATAGAAATAGTTAAGCCGCTCAATGAAATGATGAAGAAAGATACCAAAATTGAGTGGAGTCCTGAAGCAAAGTGGACATTCACCCAGATCAAACAAACCATAACGGAGGCACGTGTCCTGGCCAGTCCAGACTATTCCCTCCCATTTTATATCTACTCATTTGCTTCGCCGAATTCTGCCGCGGCGGTGTTGACCCAGAAGGTTGAAGGGGAGGAACGACCAATAGCTTTCATGAGTTCCCCCTTCAAGAATGTCGAAGTCTAGTATTCAGCACTAAAAAAATAGGCCTTTTCTCTAGTTCGTGCCGTGAAGAAATTCTGGCATTATATTCTCCGGAGCAAAGTGCATGCTATTATCCTAGACCAGGCCGTCAAATCTTTGTTGATGTAGAGTGAATTGGGTGAGAGACGGGGGAAATGGATGGCCATCCTCCAGGAATATGACTTAGAAATGCAGCCCATAAAAAATGTCCGGGGCTAAGGACTAAGTCGGGCGATGGCAGAAGAAACTCCCCGCATAGAATGTCAGACTTACACAGTGGAGTCCATCACCCAAGACCCATGGTATACTGATTTGGTATATTTGTTACTAAATAACAAATGCCCGAAGGGGTTACCTCCCCATAAACATTGCACTCTGTGGATGAAAAGCGCCCACTTCATGATAAAAAATTCTACACTTTACCATAGAAACTACGAAGGAGTGTACCTCCGGTGCATCGATAGAGATCAAGCTGTGAGAATAATCGATGAATTTCATGGACAGTTTGGAACCAGGCATGGTTCGGCTGATGCCACTACCCATCAGATTCTTCAGGCCAGATACTATTGGCCTTGTATCTTCAAGGACATTTACGCTCATGTTAGGAAATGCCATACTTGCCAAACTGCAGTGCATCGAGAGCGTAACCCCGCTATGCCTCTACAACCAGTCTACGAGGCTAGACCCTTTGCCCAGTGGGCATTTGACTTCATCAGGAAAATTAACCCCAACTCGTCTGCCAACCACCGATACATTCTGACTGCTACTGATTATTGCACTCGGTGGTTTGAAGCTATACCTTGCAAAAACAACACGGCAGACGTAGTTATCAGGTTTTTGGAAGAAAACATCATCACACGGTTTGGAATGCCCTTTGCTTTAGTATGTGACAATGGTCTGGCATTTTCTTCAGCGCAATTACTGGAATGGATCTACAATATAAAGATCACACTGAAGTTCTCCAGCAACTATTACCCCCAGGGGAATGGCATTGCTGAATCAACGAACAAGAATCTACTTGAAGTGGTCAAACATTTGTTAGAACAGAATCCCCAGGATTGGCACCAAAAACTGAAATTCACCCTCTAGGTGGATCGCATTCACATTAAGGCCACCCTGGGAATGTCACCATTCCACCTGGTTTATGGCCAGAACCCTATATTCCCAGTCAACTTACAGATCTTGGTCTTACAGTTCATGCAGGAATTCAACAATAAGGACAACATCGTGGAGGTTTAAATCTTGAATCTGGTGCGAATGGAAAAACAACGAGATGCAGCCCTTGAACATTTTGCGCGTCATCAAGTAGTAGTAAAAAGGTGGTTTGACAGAAGAGCCCAATATAAGGATTTTCAGATTGTGGATCTGGTCCTGTTGTGGGACAAGGCCCGGGAGAAGAAAGGAAAGCATACCAAGTTCTAACGGCTCTGGCTTGGACCATACTTGATTTCAGAAATCTATGGGGCAAATACTTACCGCCTTAACACTCTGACTGGGGAACCTGTCACATTGCCTGTTAATGGGCATTTTCTCAAACACTATTTTGAATGAGGGTAAGTTTGTCCAAAGTTGTATTATATGTAAATATCCGCTTGTAAATATTTCCCCCAGGTGTCCCGTTGCGAGGTACCCTGCCTTGTAAATAGCCTTGTCGGCTGTCCTTCGAGGCAGTCCCCTTTGGTTGTTTTTGTTTTCACTTTTGGTTTTCTTTTCGGTCCTAGTGTTTTGCTCCATCTTGCAGGAATTGGAATGTTTTGCATAACTCTGGCCTCTGGGGCAATATCTACGATGTGGTGGACTTTAGAATCTATCTTTAGCATGGTGGAATCAGCCCGATCTCCAGGGTTGTTTTACGGGTTATGACACATTTTGAGAAATCTCCATTGGGTGTTCTCTCCGGGAGTCTGACAATCAGTGAACACAAATAATATAGGGAACAAGTAATCAGACACGCTGAGGGTAGATCGGCCGTACTGATTGATTGACCCACATCTGAAAATCTAAAGAAATTGCCCCTGGTGTCCGGAGTTTTATCCTCTCTTCAAATATCTAAATATAGGTGGACCGGTGAAAGAAGTACCACCATTAAAATTAGATAAGCTTAAGCTTAATGGTGAAAGAAGTACCGCCTTCCCCACCAGAATCAAATAAAATAACAAGAGGAAAAGCGGGATGAAACTCCGGTCTCCGGGGGGAAGCAATCAAATTGATGATTGGTTCGATGTAATTAGTACCTTCTCTATTCCTCCCAAAGGTCATCAGCTTGATTTCCTTCCTAAGCACACACGACACAACTGATGAAAGACTAAGGACTGACTCCTGTGCGGGTGGATTCTCTCGGATATGTTTCTCTTTTCCTATCGAACGCTTCAGGAAGTGGCTTTGTTCCAGTTTTGCTAACCAGAGATTCTTTAGTTCTCAAATGTGATAAGGCATTTGTCCCAGATAGTCACCATTTTTTATGCCCTGCATCCCCGTCCCTACATTTTGTGTGAAAAATGTTGGGTCCCCCTTTTTTCTTTTGTTTTCTTTTGTTTGCGGCTCTACCTTGTCTTTCTTTCCCTTTTTGTTTTCTTTCTCTGGGGTTTTCTTCCCCGGCGTGTCATTTTCTTGTTTGGTTTTCTCCTCCGGGATTCTAGTCCCGGAGGTTGCCTTTTGTTGGGAACCAGATTCCAGACTCCAGGATTCTTCATCGTGATGTTCTTAGATATATCATCGTGAGGAATCCCTGGGCCTAGCGTCTGGAGGTTTTGCTGGTCCGAAGATCGTCGGAAGGCGAAGGATTAATGTTTACTGCGGGTATAAATAGGTTTTATCTGTCACTTTCACACTTACCGCGATTAAAACCTTCAAGCACTTAGAGCGAATTAGAGAAATTTTAAATCAATTAACAGCGCGTTTGCAAAGAATTTGTGATAATCAAAGCTTAACACCTTCTGCGTTCTCAGGCAATCGCGAGTGCTTCGTGGTGGTGATTTTGACAGTTTGACAACTCGAGCTCCCATGGTAATCTTCCCTTTCTTCCACCTTTTGCATTTTCAGGTTGGTTTTTCTGCTTTCCCTCCTCTCTGGCTTTCTCTATTTTTGTTTGGTTTCCATTTGTTTGTCTGGTTTTTCTTTGCTTCTCTGTGTTTCGTCTGGTTCGGTCCTTTTTTTCTGGTTTTTGCCACCCGTTGGTGGGTCAGCTCTGCCAGAGGGTCGTCCGCCCTTTGTGTAGAAGTTGTTTTTCTGTAAATAATGTAAAGTATGTAAATGGTTTATATTATGTAAATGGTGTATATTATGTAAATGGCTGTATATTTGTTTCTTCCTTGTCTGGTTTTCCCGCGGGAGTCCTCCCGTTTTTTATTCATGTATATATGTTTATAGTTGTAAAACCCCTGTATATCTCCTTCCGTTCTTTGTGTATACCCCTCAGCCTCGTGTATATCCTTCCAGGTAACTCGAAATGCTGGTTGAGTCACCTTTGCTTCTAGTTTTCACCTTCGAACTTGCTTTCGAGACAGAAAACCACCTGTTTGAAACTCGACTCTCAGCCGGTTTCAAACAGGCAGTTTTCTCTCTCCTCCATCAAGGCTATTGGAACCTCATTTATGTCCCATGTGCGCAATCAATTCCGGCCAAGTGGCTTTCTCTTTTCCCAAGTTTCGGATAGTTGGCTCCGCCGTCATCACCATCACATCTATTTAATACGAACGCACGTGGCGTCCACGTGGGCTTGACAACTTGCCTTTTCATACATCTTTACTAACGGTCATTTCTCTGGGCTCCGGGTCTTTTACCACCACCCATCCTGTGTCGTTACCAAGTGTGACAAAATCCCTAGACCCAGATGTGTAATAAAGATTCTTAAAGTCTGCGATGTGTTTTGCTTTTCGGGTATCTTTGCATAAAACTAACTTTTCAGGAAAGGCGAACATCACGGTGGTAAGATTCCCCGAACCCTGGAATAATTATTTTGATAAACATGTTCTGACGGTCACTTTGTCTTGTAGGTTCCCGGAATTATCTTTCAAATATGTCTGAAGCGTCCGCATCATCTCCTCCCAGAAGTCTGGAACTACCAACCACAACAGAGACCAGGGCAGTAGCAAAGTCAAAAATGGAGAAGACCCTGGCAAAGTTGCCCCTCACCATGAATTTTGTACAAGATAATGAGATTGTGGGCTCAAAGATTGAGTCCAAGGTAAAACTGATGACCGACGCCAGTGTCGGGACTTGGGCAGAAATGCAGGCCCTGGTAAAGATAATGCACATCCAGCGACAGGCTGGAGACAAACTCGCAATCAACGTCGGGGGTTCCGAAATCCTCCAGGTAGCTTACTTTCCATGCTCTGTGCAGTCCCTGGAGCTTGTCTTAACATTCGCGGCCAACTACAACTCTTCTGTCCGGGCCATTATGCTCGCAGCTGCAGAACCCACGGGATACCCCACTCCACTAGTGTCCCTCGACCCAGTCACTTTCCAAGCAGGCATGGGTATCCCACAATTTGACAGGGACAAGGTGGTCACAAGGACTGACACCTTGAAACAATTTACACAATTGGAGGATGCTGCCTGGGTGTATATGAATACCCACTGGTTCAAGTCCCCAAAGAGGGACCCAAAGAGAATGAAAATAGATATCCCTCGCTCTGAATTCAAGGAGAGCATCCAAATGGGGATGATAGCATTAGCCCGGGTATTTGGGAAACCCTCCACCCAGGAGTTCACCAAATGGATGTACTATTTCCTCTTCGGCATCTCCACTAAGGGAGAATTCTTCAACTGGGCGACAATAATCTCCAATCATGTCGACTCCCAGTTCCTGCAGTTGAACCAGAAGAAGAAGTTCTACATGTCTTCTTATGTTTTCTGGGCTTTGGCCCAACAAATGCCCCACTCCAATGGCCTACTTATAGATGGCATTCTCAGGATTGGCTCGGGACAAAAAGCACCGTGGGACCATTTCCCACAGTTCCAATGGGAGGCCAGCTTCCCCAGTTTCTGCCTAGTAAATGATGCATTCATTTACTACCATCTGCTCACACCCACCTGGGATGCCGGATACCGCCTGTCCACTGAGGCGATGAAGTTAGTTAGTAGCTATGGGCACTACTACATTCAGTTCCAGCAGCATACATACATTAGGGTCACCGGCTTCTCTAGGAAACCCTACTTGTTGCCCAGGCACTACGGGGACAAGATCGTGCTGCTGGAATATTACAGACAAATGCTGGAGTTGCACACCTTTTTTTCCCTCAAGAAGGTCCCCAACATCTCGTTCCAAATCAACTATGGAAACTACACCTACAGTCTAGCCGCTGCAAAGGAGGCAGACAATGAGCTGAAAAGTTATAACTTGCAGGAATTCTATCTGGCGTGGAGGAACTTTGATCCACATGGAAAAATAGCAACGACAATGCCCTGGGCTTCGGAGCCCCATCAAATACACATGAAGGACTTCTGGGCAGATTGCCAAGATGATGTGGATGTGTGAAGCCGACATTGCATCAGAATGACAGCCAAAATGATGTAGGAATTGAAGCTCCGAAGATTCCCTCCGGGCTTTTCTGACGCCGCCCCCACCATAGATCCCTAGTACAAAGAAAAGGGGATCGATAAAATGGCACTGCCGACAATGGATTGGGCCACCCAGGAGAGGCCCACAATTGAGGACTTCACTCGAGATGTGGTCAAGCAAAGTCATGCCTATTTTAAGAAGGTATGCCCCAGGAATATACGTCAAGCTCCCCAACCGGCACTAAAATTAGCACCACCATTGGTACCAAGATTAACCCCGGGGGCCGGGACTTCTTTGTAGGGCACAGATAAGGGAAAAGGGATGGATACAACCCCCTCCATGCAAGAAGTCCCCATACAAGAACAGATTAAGCTATCTGTGGCAGCCTCCCAGCAAATGAGGGAGCAGTTAATAACGAGGCTTGCCACTCCCCCGCTGATGGCCAGACCAATTCATCCTCCTTCCTCCCCATCGCTGGCAGCCCTGATGGTTAAGGCAACGGGGGTGGATCCCATGGAGGTAGCAGAAATAGCCGATGTGAGCCACCTTTGATCACCCGGAGGAAGAGAAAGAACATCAAACAGCCTAAGGCAGAACCGGTGCCAAAGGCATCCCTCCCCCAAGAAGTAGAGATCCTTTCTTCTAGTTCCACGGAACTGGAGAAAGAAGCAGAATAGGAAGAAGTCCCAGCCAAGCCCCCTCTGGAAGAGGAATTTGACTTATTTGCTACTGATGAGTTCGGGAATCTGCAAGGGGACAATACACAAGCAGGGGCAGAAGTCCCAGAGAAAGAACAGGAGGCTGCGGATCAAGAAGATTTGGGACAAGAAGCTGCACAATAGGAGCAGCAGGTAGAAGAGGAGTCAGAGCCAGAGATTATCTCTGGGGCTCAAGAAATGCAAGATCTGGGAGTGGACCAACTAAAACTAGGTGAACAAATGGCATCTTCTAGGGGAACCAGACCTTCAGGAACAACCGTAAAAAAAGCCGTCGCGTTCCCAAGGCCACTCCCAGGAGCAACCTTCGGGCAGGTTATCACTGCGGCCAAAACTCTAAATCTCGACCCGATACCTCCCCTACTGCCAACAGCAGAAGAAGCCCTGGAAGAAAAACAAGAAGAAGAAGAGGAGCAGCTTGAAGAGGAAATCCCCGAAGAAGCCTACCAAGGTCCAGACCCAGCAATAGACATACGGGACAAGGCTGAGGAGATGGAGGTTGACAAAAAGAATACTACTGCAGAAAAGGTTGAGGCAGGGAGGACGGATGAAGTTCACATTGAAGAGGAACAACAGCCATCGGGTATTGGGAAAGAATCAGAAGAACAAACTTTGGTAGGAAGGCCACCTCTCCCACCTCAGTGGCTGGTAGATAGCAGAAAAAGAAAAGCTCAGTCAGTTCCGGTGGTTCCTCTCTCCCTGGCCGAAATGATGGCCCAAGTTCAGGCCCCGCTGAAGGCGAAGAAAGCCCGGATAGTTCATACTCTGCGAACTGGGCCGGGCGGAGAGATAGTTGCCGTTGTAGCAACACCTCCCCCAGACGCCGATGAAGCAATTGCAGATCCCGCAGATTACAATATTGCAAAGGTGTCCCTGGGAAAAAGACGAAAGCAAGGTGAGGTATACTTGCTTAAGGAGGTAGCAAGGGCAGTTGAAGCCTGATACGAAAAAGAGGCCCAGAGGCTCAAAGTTGAGAAAGAGAAGAATGCAAATCTTATGGGATTGCTTGCTGAGATAGCCCGGCCCCTCAATGCCGCTCCTCCGGAGACCTCCACATTAGAAGAAATACCGCAGAGTGACATAGACTCCCTGCGAGTAATGAAAAAGAAGGCCCAAGCAGTAGATGAATGGGTAGCCCTACAGATAGGAAACACTCGGTGTTTCCTAGCGTCCACTCTCCCGGACTTATACACAGCTTGACAAATTATTCATCAGGCAGAAGCACTCATTGAGCAGTGGGAGAGTGACACTGAAAATTACCAAGCGTGGAAGGTAGAGCTTGAAGAGCTCCACACCTTGGGGGAAGATATGATTTCTGAATCTAGAATTTTGGGTGAGGAATCATTTGATTTTGTAAGAACTCAGCACGCCAGACTTGACCTCACATTGGAGGTAACCAAGCAACTGGTAGAGTCCTTCCAAGAAAAAGTACACAACGTAAAATATCCTTCTAATTTATTCAATTCTTATGTAATAAAGATTTCCAGGGTTGATCCCCTTAGTACAGATACCTATACCCATGAAGATTCAGTTTTTGGGAGTTTTGATGAGATAATGACATCCCGGTATCAATCCCCAGAGGGGGTAGACAGGGCCCAAATGGAAAAATTAACCGAAATGATACTTAAGGGCTGTGACGCAGTGAGGATGGCGGATGAATTTAAAGAACATGTTCTGAATCTGGGGGAACAAGTTGAAGTGGCGAGACACAGAAGGGCCAGCCTGAAGAGTGTAGATGAGGACGGCATTTCTTGCCTCCTCCAGGCCTTCAATGATAATAAGCAACCTTGAGCTTTCTCTGGGAGTCGGGGGGAACTTGAGTGTTGGGTATTCTTTATTCTTTTGGGGACAAAAATTCCCGGATCCCGGAGTCCCAGATCCAACAATTTTTTATTCTTCAGAGTGATTCGTGTCCCGGTCCCCGAGGCTGATCGGTCACTTTCAGAGGTGGTTAATAAAGACTTTCAGAAGGTAGTTGGGCACATCAAGAGGCGTCGGCTCGACAGTTGGTTTTCTGACAGGGTGGTCTTCTCGAGGCGCCGCTCAAGGATACACTTGGTGCATCAGACATAGGGCGCTGCATTTCTCATTTATGAGGCATGTAGCCTCGGTCCCTGGGGGACCTACTTTGTTCTTTCTCCTCTCTGGCTCTCTTCTTGAGATCAATTCTTTCGATGTATATTCTTATCTTATTCTTCTGACATGACAGACCTATTCCGTCTCCAGGTCTTTTTGTAGGGTGGCGCAGGTAGTACCAGCCCCCGAATATTGTATTTTATTGAAACACAATGTAAATAGGGTTAGGGTTAGGGTTAGAGAGTTGTCTAAATAGGCAGATCGGCCCATTTCCAAGGGTCGATGAAATTGATGATTTTGTTGTCCATAGAAATAGTGAAGTAATTTCTGGTTTTAGTTGCAGAGCTCAATGCTCCATTGTTCTGTTCTTGGTAGTTAGAAGCTCCCCTAGAGCCGCCATTGTATCACGCACCAGTGCTTGCTGGACTAAATATTAATGAAGAAGGAAGGATTCTTGGCAATGACGTTGTTGGAATTCTTGCTTCTGAGTTAATGGTATTTCATGTTTTAATGTTCTATATGTCTTTTACTCTGGTATGTTGAAGTAGATTAACAAACTCTTTAGTCCCGCTACTGATAAAATGCTAGCTGATGGTTATGTGTTTCTTTGGTATTTAGTGTAGTTTACCAGAGTATTATTGATGTTCTAGACATTTCGGCATGACTATAGTTGGATGAAATACTTCTAACCCTGCAGGATCTTTTTCATTTTATTTGCTAAGTGTAGAATGCTTTGGGAAGCCCTTACCATATTGAATCTCTGGAAGAATGAGTTGAAGAAACCAGCTATCCCCCTTGAAAATAGTCACCTCTCCCAACCGAGCCCCGCACTGTCGTGACCCAACACCTAGGTGCTTGAAGGCCCAGAGGATTTATTTCCCCTGGACAACCTTTACAGGCGGAGTTGGCCGATTTCCCCGGAACCCGGTGACAACTTATGACTATTGGCGGACCCGGTCAGCAAAACCCCCTCAACACTTACTTGGGATTTTCTTAAGTAGGGTTTCACAAAATTCTGAAACGGCGTGACTGCTAGGGTTATGTTCCAAACTTCTTATCCATTCGCTTAACTGCCAAATCTATTATGCCTTTGTGCCTTGATGTTTAGTGCTCCAAATCTCTCCAAATTCTATGCTCTTCGAATGAAAGTGTGAAGATGATCGAATACTTTCTTTCTTTTTATACAATCTACCACATTTAATGTTTGCAACCATACGCAAATTACCCATAGATTTTGAAACTTTGATCTTGATGCATTTTAGATAATGCATGAATGCACATAGCAATATAATGTTCTTGTAATCATGATTTCATAGGCGCATTCTCAGAGGTGAGTATACCAACCGCGTAGGGGTCCTAAGCTATAATAGCTCCCCCTAAGACCAAGAAGGTCTATTTAAGCCGAAGTAGAGGGTGCGTCCACTGTGGATGCATCAACTACTTTGTCAACATCACTGTCCTTCTTTACTTCAACCCAAATTTTTCTTGAGTCTTCATTTTCTTGAACAAACTTAACTTCTCCTTTCTCTTCAAATAGTGATTTCTTAGGTTCATCTTGCTTCTGAGTTTTGGATCTACAAAACT
>MU225102.1:1369482-1380670 GCA_018584345.1 Thuja plicata | reverse complement strand
TTGTGAGCCATCAACTTTCAGTCTAAGTTCTTCATTTTCTTTTTCAGATCTATCAAGATCTTCAAGAGCTGCTTCAAGATTCTTTTTCAAATGTTTTGCTTCTACTGAGTCCATGATCTCCTCAAGTAGTTAAACTTATTTTCTGAGGACCAGAGCTCTGATACCAATTGTTAGAAACACTGAGAAGGGGGGGAGGGGTGAATCAGTGTTTGTTTTATTAATTACTTTTCAGCAACTTAAACATAAATCAAACATACATAGAATGAAGCTTAACATAACAACTCATAACACATGATATGATTACGGGGAAAACTTGATCAGAGGAAAACCCCAGTGGGAATTAATACCCACAAATATTGTACTAAGTATAATGAACTTGTGAGAGTTCCTTTGCCCTGTTAGAAGTAGTCTTTACAATATGAGTACAATGACCCGGTTAAAGGTCAGACCCTGTTAGGAGTCTTTTACGAAACCCTGTTAAAGGTATATGTCTCACTGCCTAGGCTCACTACCCAATAAGATGAAGGCTACAACCTTTTGAAAGATGATATGCACTATATCAAAATGAACTGCTATGATGACACTATTGTCTGATCATTTTTGTGTATGCGCGAATGCTCTTTCTCTCTCAAAGAGCTATATCATGTACTGACTTCATAGCACTATTCCTTTGTAACTTCCTCTTACACACTCATCAACACTTGTATCATATCTTTACATTACATACTTATATATTCAAATTCGAATAGGCGCGACCTGAAATATAACACTAGTCGGCCCTAAAACAAAATATACAACACTTCTGAACAAGTCAACTTCAACCGTGTTTACTAAAATGTTGATTAAATCATTACAAACATATAACAAAAGGCACTTAGCCATTACATCATAAAATAACACACGCTGATCAAATCACTTAGTCGGCTTCCATGCTCTGTCTCCCAGACTGCTGGTCTATTGATCTGCTTGTAACTTTGTCATACTGTAGTTCCATACTATGTGTGTCTAGATGTAGCATGTACACGTGTCATACAACTTATATCTAAACACACATAAGCTGAATCGATCCCTCGCATGTGCGCTGATGTGTTGATCATTGAGTATCTCTGTTCTGCCCTGTTTTCCTTACTTAGTCATTTTGTCTTTTAAGATAGAGACTAAGTATGACTTTGTTGCCATGATGAAAACACAAAATGAGTCATGCATCCTCAGGTAGTCAACTTGCCAACACATTATACCTGCAAAAATTCACTTTATAATCTTGATTTTTACATTTGTATAATGTAAGAGATGATTTGTTCTGATTAATCTACAACTTACAATACTTTGTGATGTGCCCATAGTTATTGCACTTGTAACATGTGATCTTAGCTATTGTTTCTTCTCTAATGTAATCTTGCTTAGTGTAGGACTGATCAGGCTTCCTACATTTTGTCTTCTTGCGTCCATATTCATAGCAATTGAAACAATAAACATAAAAGGGTTTGTAAGGAATTTTACCTCTACAGTCTCTCTTCATGGGTCCAAATTTGTTTCATCCAAAGCATCCACCTTTGAAAAGTATGATCTAATTTCTTGGATCTTCTAGTATAGGTCTTTCTTCAACTATCTTTTCTTCAAATTTATCTTCTTGATATTTAGAACATTTTGCTTCCATGAAGCCAACTCCAGTCAATGAAGCCAACTCCTGTCATATCTCCTTTAGGTTTCTATCTCTCTCTGTTCATCAATCTTGTCATTTCTCATATGAAGTTTTTCAATGTGTTTCTTAGCCTCAACAAGTTCTCATTTTATGATTCGATTGTATTTTTATATTTCATGATACTTGGTTCTATAGTCGTCAAGTTCAATTTGCATTTTTCCCATCTAAACATTTGTATTCTTTAGAATTTATTCAACTTTTGTTTTTTTATCTTTTTATTTCTGAATTTCTTTAGCCATATGAATTGAAGTGGTTTCGTGTTCTTTCTTCAATGCATCTTTTTATTGTTCAAGTTGTTTGACCTGATCTGATGAATCATTATTTGAATCATCTTTTATCTTCTCCATAAAATCTTGTCTTTGATTCCTAGAAAGTCCAAGTTCTTCCTTGATTTTCTTGATGAAACCTTCTACTCTTCTCAATTTGAATTTTAAATTACCATTTTATCTTTAGCCTTATCAAGTTCTTCTAGTGTTTCTTCAAATTTTTCTTCCAAACTTTTAGAATCCATCTTTATCTCCCTTAAGCTGTTAGACTTTGTCTCCAAGGGCCAATAGCCCTTATACCAATTGTTAGGATTAAATAATTGTGAGAGGAGGGTGAATCAGTATTACAAAACTTTAAAATTAAACTTAGCAATTTCTAACTTAAGCAAATAATTACTGAAATGAAAAGAACATAAATACACAACTCATAAAACCATGATTTTGTTCATGAGGAAACCCTGGCCAAGGGAAAACCTCAGTGGCGATGATACCCACAAATATATACTAAAAGTATAGTGTCCATGTTAGGAGGCCTAGCCCTGTTAGGAGCTGAATATTACATTAGTACATTTCCTTGTTAAAGGAATACAAAACCCTGTTAGGGGTATATACTGAGCATAGTGCTCTTACAATTAGAATTTTTTCTACGTTATAATGCTTTATCAGAAATGAACTTATACATGCATCTTCTATTCTTTAGTAGTTCTATTTGTATCTTGAATCACCTTCTATTAGATTATAATATCACAATACATCCATCCATTTGGTCATTCCACTTTTTCATACTTCGGTTCTAAAAATATCTCCATATATTTACTTTATCTTATACTCAGTCAGCTCCCAAATATATCACAAAATGTGATCAACACTTATACAAAAATCAAATAAAAATTTGACAATCATAAATTACCAAAGTTAGGGTAATATTAAAACCAAATCCAAATTAGCACATTTGGAATCAGTGTTACACTCCCTCAATCATCGTGACTGTTCAACTGCTTTGTCTCATTGCTACACTGTCTTTGCATGACTTAAATAATTTTTAACTTTCATTTTTGAACTCCAAAACATTAGAGGCCTTAATATGAGGTCTATCATATCCCAAAATACCTTCCTCTAATATTTCATGACATATTTCATCATATATAGTGCTCACGGCTCAAAATTGTACTCACTCAGTAAACTGCTTCCTGGACTTAGTCATTTTACAAAACCTTAGCACCAAAACTGTGTTCCACTCTAAGAGACCATACATAATTGTAGTGTTTCAATAAATTAAAACCCTTATACACTCCTTAATGATCCACTTGCCAACAATCCCCTCATATCCCCCACATTTGATTTGGTGTGTCATCTATCACATACCATATCCTTAGGTGGTTCACCATTTCTTATGTTACAACTGTATAATAACATCTCCTATATGCCTGGATCATTTCCATTGAAGCAAAAAACAAATTTCTCTTTACACTTATTTTTTCCTTCAAAATATGTATATATTAAATGCACATACATACTCACACATCCACGACCATACACAAATACATGATTATTACATTTATTTATACATAACATGAACCAAGGAAAAATCATCAAGATCGACCCAACACTCACCACCTAATTACAAAATTATAACCATACTCAATACAATATAACATGCAGACCAAGAAATATCATCCAAGACATAACATGGACCAAAGTATTTCTCCTCAAACATGATACACCTCCAAAGATTATGCCTCAAACATCTGCAACACACTACCATCATTAGGTCAGCCAAGAACATGAAGAACACCAACATACTAACAAAATCATCACTTGTGAGAAAAAAAATCAATGCGTACCACCAAAAAAAAATGTGCAAGATCTAGAAATATCCACAAGCATGATGAATTACCACAAAACCATCTAGATCAACACAAATTTTGGAAACATCAACATCTTAAAACTAAAACTTAGGAACACTAACAACAATGACTATCATTCTATAAAAATCACTTGTGAAACTCCAAACTATGAACCATTTTATTTGAGGACACACATTAATGTCCCAAACATGTCTCCATATCTATAGAGAAAGGTATTACAATGCAGAGAAATGTTGACCAAAATACTGTCACTCTGTCATCACTGAACAACTAGAAATCTAGTCACAACACATATACTCGTAACTTACTCAAATCTTCATGTGAATCTCTGAAACTTGAACTGAATCAACTACACATAATCCTCTACAAATTGTGTAATTTGTAAGATTTAATCTTCATTATACTTTCTATATTGATCAAATGAACTCACTGAACTTCTTTGCAACACTGTCTCAGACAGATAAATATGTTGATATATATCAATGGAAACACATCACTCAAGCACATATTTGCACATTCTTCCAACACCATATTGATTTAAATTCAAGCATATGGCATGATTAGAGAGAAAATACTTGAAAATTGTAACTTCAAAATCATTTGATTGAAGGCACTTTGAAGTTAAATGCCACAAATAGTTAATATTCTTTCGCATTGTTATAGACCATACAACAAAAGGAGATTAGATTTCCACATCACATGGAAAATATTTGTTTAAATCTAACTATACTAAAAACCTCATAGGGATTTTTGTACGTTCAAAAGGCCTCAAGTCATTGTGCATGAAAATACCCATTTTCTTTGCCAATGTTTTAACCACTTGAAGGTCTCTAAACTCGAATGGAATCGAGGGAAATGATACCTAAAATGGAGTGAACTTAATTAAGGATGCATAATAATATTAAAATGGGGCATCCATATTTGTGTATGGGGGAAAAATCCATTTATAAACCATGATTTAGTTTTGTGAACTAGGTCCCTATTGGTGGTCCCAACTTATTGTCCAAAATATTCTATGAAATAGCCAATTTTCAGTCTCTAAAGATTGGGTCAATGACCAACTTAACATGGTACAATTAGGGATAAGGAGCTAGCTGAAACCCTCTCCACTTAAGGCCCTGTGAAATCTAGGTAGGTGAACGCAAAAAAATACTTGATTGATCCTAATTTCCTTTCCTTGTGGGTATTACAAACAAATTAGTTCTCATTGTATATAATCAAGCATATGTAGGATCTCTTGCAATTTTGGCTATATCCTTTATTTAGGAAAATTTAGATACCTTGAGAACAAACAAAATCTAATATTAAGACTAAAAACTATGAAACAACAAACTTAAAATGCTTAAATGTTAACAAAGCCTCATCCTTTGACTTCAAAGTCTAAACCCACAAATAGTGTGAGTAATCATCAATGAAATTGTTAAAGTATGATGACTTACCCAAACTCTTGGTCTACACAAGACAGAAAATATTAGAATGAAGCAACTAAAGTGGGTAATGGGCTCTCCATGCTTTGGATTTATAGAATTATTCTCTCGCATGCTTTCCTTTAGCACAACCTTCACAAGGTTCTTTTTGTTCTTGAACCATAGTAAACCCAAAAACCAAAGTCTTTGATGTAATAAACTTCAAGCTATTAAAATTCAAATGTCTATACCTAAGGTGCCACAACCAAAGTTTTTCCTCATAAGCCATATTGACAAGCTGATTTCTATGTTCATAAAACTTTAATAGAAATATCCAATTTTGTGACTTAGGCACTACTATAACCACTTGATTACCTTGATTTTTATCATAGATTTTACATTTCTAGTTTTCAAACGCAACCTTATAATTATTTTCACATAACCCAACACTTATTAAATTGTGCTTCAACTTTGGAGTATAAAAAATATCTTGAACACTTTTCATACATTCCATTGTATGGACATCCATGGCTCCTTTTTCTACAACCTTATGAAAAATATCTTGAACAGTTTTCATGCATTCCATTGTATGGACATCCATGGATTCTTTTTCTACAACCTCCAATCTGTTGTCATTACAAAGTGTAATCTTGGATTTAAAACCCTCATCAATTTTAGAAAACAAATTTTTATTACCAAACATGTGGTTAGAGAACCCCAAATCTAAATACCAAACATCATTGAAATTATTTTCAACTTTTCCAAAAGAAAAAAATTAATTAATTGAGGAAGGCTCTTCACTCTTTTGAGCACAATGGCCATTTTTATTGTTATTACCTGATTTTAATGTGCAGTCTCTCTCAAAATGACCATACCTATTATAATAGTAAAATAGAATATGTCTTTCATCAAATAAACCTCTATCTCTTCCTCCTTGACCACCTCTTCTTCCTTTGTTTCCTCTTAAATAATATTGATATTGACCTCTTCCTTGACACTGGTTGATTTTAGAGCTACTACATACACCTTCATTCTTTGAAATTTATAAGTGAGAGGATAAATCCTTCTCATTCAGATCTACAAATGAATATCTCAATACTTCCTCAAGTGACATAAGAGATCCAATAAGGTGATCATACTCAAGGGTGGACAAATATTTTCTCTCCTCAATAATGATGGCAACATTGTTCCATCTCGGAGTCAATAATCCTGAAACTTTTTTTATCACAATTTCTTCACTCATAATTTCACCCAAAGTGGTCATTTTATTAACTACAACCTGAAACATTACACAATAATCACTCATATTATTACTTTCCTGCATTTTCAAGTTCTCAAATTTTCTTTTCAAGGTTTGTAACATGACAACTTGATCTGATCACTACCCTGGTAAGCTTCTTTTAGAGTCTTCCAAGCATTGTTAGTTGTCTTTGCATCTCTAATTCTAGGAAACAAGCTTTTACCATGAGTCATATAAATGTAAAATAAGGCCATTGCATTTTTCCTCTCAGCTTCCTTCTTAATCCTTCTATCATTATCTTGAAGATCATCCCAATCATCAGTTTCTTCATACCCTAATTTTACAATCTTCATGTTGGAAATAATAGGTACTAAGAGGGGGGTGAATCAATACAAATAGATAGTGAACTAATTCAACCATTGATATAAATAGCTGCTAAAATGTTTTCCAAACTATAAAATAAGTAACTGATGTAAATATATAAAAGAAAGTAATAACAAGCATCCATAAGTTCCTCACACATAACACAAATAGTTTCATGTGGAAACCCTTGTAAGAGGGTAAAAATCACGACGAGGATGAAACCCACAAGCTCAATACTGTAGTATATGAGTTTACCTTGTTAGGAGCTACAAATACCCTTTCTAAGGGTTCACCCGGTTATAAGTGACGAGTACAATGTTAGGAGTACAATCAAATCATCTATGATCTACCTCCCTAGAGAATTGTAAACCTCAATAAAGAAGTGCCTATTAGATAACTGAGAGGGGGGGTGAATCAATTAGATCCAGTTATCCTACAGTCTCAAATTCTCCCAGATGTATATAACAATAATTTCAAACATATAAATCAACTCAGTGAAATAAACTGTGATATCAAACCTTAGTTACCAAGTTGTCTAGTCAGCTATCAATTCATATACCAAGTAGCAGTAAATCAATACTCTGATTACCAATCAATGTAGATAAAGTAATGTGTAAAGAAAAATAACAATCCAAAACAATCATACACATTAACACAAATATTTTTAACATGAAAACCCTGCTAAGGGAAAAACCGCCTAGGACCAGTAACCCAAAATATTTCACTCTTATGAAGTGAGCTCGGTTAAGAGCCAACCTTGTTAAAGGTTATAATGCACACTGTTAAATGTGACCTAGTTAGAGGATTTATCACTAACGGTTCTCTCTTGACCAATCATTCACTATGGGATCAACAAGAAAATAATCAACATTCATTTGAATGTCATAATAAAGACTTTCAAGTCCTACTCGGTTAAGAGATTTATTTATAACAATGGTTAAACTGATATAGTAATGATCTGATTCAAATACAACTCTGTTTGCATATTTTCATATCTATGATAAGTACATAATACCTCTGATCAATTTGTTCACTTTAGTTTCTCTAATTCTTTATACTCTGTTCTTCTCGATAAACGCTCTTTCCTCTGTCACTCAGTGTTGTCTACAGAAATGCTTGATTCTCTATCTTCAACCACTTTGATCAATCATGCATGAAATTTGCATGTGTGTGCATCATAGCATCATTACATCTTAATGAATCTCTTGTCTCTTATATAGACATCATAAGTCATTTAATTTCCATCCTTTAGATTTTTCCGCTTAATCTCCTTCATTGGTTTTGCCACTTAAACCTTCCTTGACAGTTGTGTCAAAAACACATTTCAATCTTCTTCGTTCAATCATCCTTGAATTTTCATAGTCTTTTGATCATCATAAAAAACCTTATCAATTACCTCAGAATCATCAATTTTCCATCTCATCATTTTAGTCGGCCTTGGTTTGATTTAATTGCTCAGTCAATACTGTGATGTGTCAGTAATCCCTAGCTTGGTTATCACTGTGCTTGGTATACACTCTATTTTCTCGGTGTTTACTATCACTCAGTGTATATAGAACTCTTCAATTACCGACAACATAAAATTTGCTTGTTCCAGATCTTTAACTCATAATAGATGTTTGTCATCATAATGTTAATCAAATAAGTTGACATCAATGACAATACATTAATTGATTAATGTCTATCATCACATTTGTAACTTGGTTGATCATAAAAAAAATGACTTAAAACATACAATCAGTTGTAGTTCATCAGTGACCCTGTTAAAGGATTTACAAAAAAGAACTTGTTAGAGTTCACCTGGTTAAGGGATTTTGCTTGTTGCATCTATTAGGGAATAATAAGATGAGTGATATGGATGTAGTACTAATTTCTTGTTAGATCATATAAGTTATCTTTACTCTATAACCGCTCTCTTCTCTCTTCTCTCTCATTGCAACCTCAACTTGAAATCAAAAAACCCTAATCACCTAAAATAAATCTTACAACTTCTCTGAACAGCATAAAAAATAATATTTTTCAATATGAGCAGTTCCTATATATAAACAACTTGCACCAAGCCAAAAATGATCTTCAAATTGTTTTCCCGTGACAACACCATGTGTCAAATTGATAATCTTGATGAAAATAATTTATCATGACCAAGTTAGGTCAAGATAAGATCTACAAGTTTATATTTCCAAGGTAGTTAAATATGCTTTGGCTTCTCCAATGCAACCCCTTAAATCTATCTTAAATTCTTGCATCAATATTGTAAATACCAATACATTGGATGTATAACCTTTATTCCACATCATTATAACATTGGAAATGATCATGCATACTTTACCACTCGTCGATCTGTGATCTACCAACCGGTTGATCAAGAACATAAGAGTTATACATGTCTTAGTGCCTGTGACACTAAAAAATCTATCACTGCTCAACCAAATGAGTTGTGGTTGGAACCATATTATCATATGAACTAGTTGAAGCTATATCTATGACCGCTCCTCATAATTCCATTTGTACCATGATTTCCACCAAAGTGATGTTTTCAATGTCTATCGATCTTCTAGACCTAACCTTTTTTCAGTATTACCTCCTTACCAATTGTATCTTCACTTTACCTGTAGTATATTATGACTATACTCACTTAGTTGCACTGTACTGACTTAGTTGACATCAACAAAAACCAAATAAATGACTCCTTATAATTGTTAGAATACTTCAGAGATAACTGAGAGGGGGGGGTGAATCGGTTATCTGCAACTTGATCTTTATCTTATACTTATTAGTCCAGATTGATACAAAGTAAATGCACATTCAGATAACACATTACACAAAACATCAATTTGGTTATAGGGAAACCAAATGGTAAAAACCCCGATGGGAATTAGTACCCATAAAGAACTATACTGTTTATGGTGATCCCTGTTAAAATATCTTCCAACCCTGTTAGGAGTTGTTCATTACAATGTAGTAGTATAGTGACCTGGTTAAGGGTTGGACCCTATTAGGAGTCTTTTACAATAACCCTATTAGGGGTGGTGGACTCACTGTCCAAATGGTGAAGGCTACAACCTTCTAGTTATTTGATACACACTGTATCAACAAAATGAACTATTGTTGTGACACTACTTGTCTGATCAGTTCCTTTTATGCACTGATTATTTAACCTCTTATAAAGCACTAAAACAATCTTATTTGTATTTTGAAAGCTTCAACTTCAATATCTATATTATCAACATATGATAAATATAGCTCTGCTGCTTTAACACTCTGCTCTACTTTTCTTATCTCTAGCTTTCACAACTCTTCTTATCACAAATGACCTTCTATAAGTATATACTCCAAGTATGAGATCATGGGATCTGTTAGACGACTCTTCATAGCATCCTTTTTGGCTCTACTAAGCGCGCAAGCATAATTACAACCATGCAAGTATAAACTGAATAGACGCGTCGCTTCACTAAGTCGGCTTCACCAAATTAACCATAACTTTGTAATCTTCTTGAAATAAATTTGGTGCCTTTAGATTAATATCAACAACTCATAACTCATCATGAATATACACACACATATCCTGAAGATAGGCACAACTCAATAAAAATGTTACATATGTCGGCCTTAAACCGTTATTCCTCCAGAACTGTAATCGTCAATAACAGAATTACATATCTTTACTAAAACATCATATCTGGATCTGCGTGTATGAACATAGCATAATAAACATGTCAAAAACATGTATCTATCCACGCAAGTCTTCATGTCATCATATGGATAATTACATACAGAAGTACTGATGTGTATTATATGTTGTCATCAATGACAAACATACAATCAATCATCTGTTCAGAATCAAATATCCAACAATCTCCTCCTTTGGCATTGATGGAAACATATGATAAAAACAACTTTTTTCATGGTTTCTTCTTTCTTTTACAATATTCTCAATATCCTCATCAAAGATTCATCTACACTACTGCAGTTACATAGACTATGTTTTATATGTATACTCCCCCAGAGTATAAGCTCCTTGTATGTGTTCCTTGTTTAGCTCTTTGTTTGTGTTCCTTGTTTTTAGTATATACTCCCCCATTGACATCAATGGAAAAGGGTGCCATAAACAATTATGCATAGGTACTACTCTAGAAGTAGAGTAGTCAACCATTCATCAGTCACACAGGACTGATGTACTTGCTACTTTCTTTAATCAGACTTAGGAGAGGGAATTACTCCCAAATTCTCCCTTAGATACTCAAAAGTATCCTTTGCTAAAGGCTTTGTGAAAATGTCTGCTAACTGATCTTTTGTGCTTACATAGTCCAATGTCACTTCCTTGTCTGCAACTTTTTCTCTCA
>MU225102.1:1332232-1365813 GCA_018584345.1 Thuja plicata | reverse complement strand
CTTCAGAGATAACTGAGAGGGGGGGGGGGGGTGAATCAGTTATCTACAATTTGATCTTTATCTTATACTTATTAGTCCAGATTGATACAAAGTAAATGCACATTCAGATAACACATTACACAACACATCAATTTGGTTACAAGGAAACCAAATGGTAAAAACCCCGGTGGGAATTAGTACCCACAAAGAACTATATTGTTTATAGTGATCCCTATTCAAAGATCTTCAAACCCTGTTAGGAGTTTCTCATTACAATGCAGTAGTATAGTGACCTGGTTAAGGGTCAAACCCTATTAGGAGTCTTTTACAATAACCCTGTTAGGGGTGGTGGACTCACTGTCCAAATGGTGAAGGCTACAACCTTCTGGTTATTTGATACACAATGTATCAACAAAATGAACTGTTGTTGTGACACTGCTTGTCTGATCAGTTCCTTTTATGCACTGATGCTTTAACCTCTTGTAAAGCACTACAACAATCTTATCTGTATTATGAAAGATTCAACTTCAATATCTATATTAGCAACATATGATAAATATAGCTCTGCTACTTTAACACTCTGCTCTGCTTTTCTTATCTCTGGCTAACGCAACTCTTCTTATCACAAATGACCTTCTATAAGTATATACTCCAAGTATGAGATCATAAGACCTATTAGAAGACTCTTCATAACATCCTTGTCAGCTCTACTAAACGCACAAGCATAATTACAACCGCGCAAGTATAAACTGAATAGACGCGTCGCTTCACTAAGTCGGCTTCACCAAATTAACCATAACTTTGTAATCTTCTTGAAATACGTTTGGCACCTTTAAATTAATATCAACAACTCATAACTCATCATGAATATACACACGCATATCCTGAAGATAGGCACAACTCAATAAATGTGTTACATACATTGGCCTTAAACCATTATTCCTCCAGAACTGTAACCGTCAATAACAGAATTACATATCTTTACTGAAACATCATATCTGGGTCTGCGTGTATGAACATAGCATAATAAACATGTCAACAACATGTATCTATCCATGCAAGTCTTCATGTCATCATATGGATAATTACATATAGAAGCACTGTTGTGTGTTATATGTTGTCATCAATGACAAACATACAATCAATCATCTGTTTAGAATCAAATCTCCAACAATAATTGCACTACAATATCTAACAATCTCCCAACACAATACCAACAGTCCCAAAAACATTTTCCTATAAAAATTCTTCATTTTAATTCACCAATATTCATAATCAGGCCCATTGAATTATGGGATTCACAATGTATTCACCATGGTGAAACCCTTAATTACTCTTGAACCTTTGATACCAAATGAAGAATTTAAAAGAACAGTCCCAAAAGATAATTACAAATATTAAATAGCAAAACCAAAACAAGCACAACTACAACAAAATATAATTTTACACAGTTCTACACTCTTGATTTGATATTCAACACTGTTATATTATTCTCTAAAATTTTACATAAAATGGAGTAGCTCCAAAATATCTCTCAACACATCAACTTGTAACACAAAAATACATAGATATATAGAGAGAGCTTGTTGCCTCCAAAATTAAAGTAACACTGCAAGCTTTATAAATAAATAAACTAACTCTAGACTAAAACATTTCCATGAAAACGAACTTGCTAAGGTGTAAGAAAATTTTATTGACACGTTAATAAATACAAACTAGTAAACTAAAAACTAACTTAGAAACTCTAGAGAGTTATCCAATTAACTTAGAAATTGTAGAGAACAATCTAGCTAATTTAGAAACTACTGAGAAAAGTCCAGTTGCCACACATTAATTTCCAACAATAAGATCTAGCATTTGAAGGTTTCACAAAGTTGGGTAGTTTATATAGAAAAACCAATCATCTCGTAGATAAAACCAAGATTTCCCATTTTATATTGTTCAAACAGAATTCATAGTCTACTAAAAACCATCCAGGATCATAGAATTGTATCCCCTAGAGATAAAACAAGAGAATGAAAAATTTCAGCTGCAAAGGTCATACAATCTCTTACAGAGAATAGTCATAGGGAAATCTCTTAAGATTCTTTGCCTCATTAATTATGACTGAAAATAACCTTGGCTGACACGTTTTATTCACTCAAACCTTGTCAAAATAGTCCACTTTGTGCATACTAATTATTATGAATGTGAAATATCTTCTCTCTCTTTGAAATTAGTTGTGCTAATCTTTTTCCGAGGTTGCTTCTTTTTTCCATAGCTTGTGTGAAAATAGTGTAAAAAGAATGTGATGTCACATGGATAAGCTCAACAAAAGTTAACTAGTTTCACACTAAAAATAATCTTAATTAAATTTAAGGAATTTGTCAATTTATTAAATGATTTATCTCTATCTTTTTGTTATTATTTGATTGTGTTGTATATTTGATAGTCTTAATTTTCATTCGGATGGCTTCATTTTTGTATTTAGATATTTTCAATATTAAAACCATAAACTAATTACAATTAAAATTATATGAAGAATGCATTTAATTTCTGATCAAATAAGAGAATATGAATAGTGACATTTTATTGAATCAATTCATTATGATTTAGAAAAGTGATAGCATTGGGATTCTTTTTTTTGTATACATTTAAAATTTTATGTTGGTTAAATCTTAGTATTCTACATGATTGTCATCATTATAAATTAATAATGTAGCGAATATGATAAGTTATATTCTTCTCTTGAATTTGTCATGTACTCTTTTATGCATTGATTGTCAAGTATTAGTGAGATTTAAAAACTTTAATAGTCATTAGATCACAACCACCTAGCTTTCTTAAGTTGACCCCCCTTCATTGGATCATGTTGATGAACTACAACTGATTGTATGTTTGAAGTCATTGAGTTGATGATCAACCGAGTTACTAATGTGATGATAGACCTTAATCAGTTAATGTATTGTCATTGATGTCAACTTGTTTGAGTATCATCATGGTAACAAACATCTATTATGGATTGAAGATATGGAATAAACAAAGTTTATGCGGTCGGTAATTGAATAATTTTGTATACACCGAGTTAGAACAAAGGACACCGAGAAAACATAGTGTATACCGAGTTTGGTATTAACCGAGCTAGGTATCATCGATGCATCATAATATTGACTGAGTAATATAAACCGAAGGCTGACTAAAATGATGAGTTGGCATTTGTTTATGATTTCAAGGTAATTGATAAGGTTTGTTATGTTGATAAAATGATTATGAAGTTCAAGATGATCAGACGAGGGAGATTGAAACATATTTTTAACACAACTGTCGAGGAAGGATTAAGCGACAAAATCAACAATGGAGATTAATCGATAAAATCTAAGGATGGAAATTAAATGAGTTATGATGTCTATATAAGAGACAAAAGATTTATCATGAATCGTACATACATGTATACATGCAAAAGGTGCACATGCATATTGGTGAAGAGATTATCTTCATGCATGATTGATCAAATTGGTTGAAGAAAGAACCGAGCATTTCTGTAGACATTACCGAGAAAAAGAAAAGAGTATTTACTGAGAAGAACAACGTATGAAGAATCAGAGGGACTGACGTGATTATTGATGAAAGGTATAATGTACTTAGTATAGATCTGAAAACCTGCAAATAGAGTTGTATTTGAGTCAGATCATTACTGTATTAGTTTAACCATTGCTACAGGAAAATCTCTTAACCTAGTAGGACTAAACAGTATTTATTATGACATCTAATGAATGTTGATTGTTTTCTTGTTGACCCCATAGTGAATGATTGGTCAAGGGAGAATTGTTAGTGATAAATCCTCTAACCAGGTCACACCTAACAGTGTGCATTGTAACATTTAATAGGGTTGGATCTTAACTAAGCTCACTTCAGAAGAGTAAATTATTTTAGGTTACCAGGTGGTTTTTCCCTTAGCAGGGTTTCCACGTTAAAAATCTATGTGTTAATGTGTATGGATGTGTTGGATTGTTATTTTTCTTTACACATTACTTTATATGCATTGATTGGTAATAACAGTATTGATTTACTACTACTCGGTAGATGAGTTGATAGATGAGTTGGTAACTAAGTTTGAGATCATAGTTTATATTTCACAGAGTTGATTTATATATTTGAAATTATTGTTATATATAGAAGTATTTAGGACTATAGGATAAATAGAACTAATTGATTCACCCCCTCTCAATTATCTAACAATTGGTATCAAAGCATACAATGCTTAGAAGGAATGTTTTCAAGGACTTAAGCTAGAGATCACAAGATGTATAAGAAAGATGTGCCTAATATGAACAAGGCCAACTTCTCAACATGGAAGAGAAGAATAAGACTATATCTATCAGGGATTGGAAATGATGTAACACAATACTTGGATACTGAGTTCACCTTACCTATTGAAACTTTGACTATTGATCAGCTGAGAGAAAGACATGAACAATACTATGATGATAGAGCTTGCTTCTTCATTATCTGATGTTGAATTTGAGGATATAAAGACATGTACATTAGTCAAGCAGATGTGGGACCAACTTACATTAGTTCATGGAGGAGATGTAAATGAGAAAAGAGATAAAGCTAAAAGTCTTAGGGGAAAGTTTGATGACATGAGAAAGAAGGAAGGAGATAACATATCACAGTACAGTAACCGAATCAAGGAGGTTGTGAATGCTATTTGCAGAGCAGGTGGAGTTATTGATGAATACACTATTGTAAGTAAGATTCTCAAAAATTTATTGCCTATTTATGCTATTAGAGTCTCTGCAATACATGAAATGAGAGTAGCACCTAGAAATAATATCACAATTGATAGTCTAGTCGGTAGACTGATTTCATTTGAGCTGAACAATTTTGACAACAATATTATTCCTACTGTTGAGTCTGCATTTATGTCATCTCTGAAAATTACTAAATCTGGTAACAAGCACATGATAAGAAATGATAGCAACAATGACAGTGATGAGAGAGAACTTGATGAACTTGAAGCATTAATGGCTAGGAGAATGCATAAAGGTAAAGGAAGATATAAAGGTAAACTACCTTTGGTATGCTTTAATTGTAAATAAATTGGACACTTTGCTGCCAGATGCCCTAACAAGAAAAACAATGAAAGATATAATGACAGAAAGGATGATCGAGAATATAGAAGAAACCAAAAATATGATAGAAGAGGTAACCAAGATTACAAAGACAAAGGAAAGAAAACATGTTACCTTGTTGAAAATAAAGATGAAGACACCGACACCGACACCGACACTGATGAAGATATTGAGATAGTGTTTGTAGCTATGAAAGAAGATTCAGAAGAAGATGAAAGGTATGGTGATACAACACTTAATTCTAAAGTTAGCGAGAATGATATTTGGGTTATTGATAGTGGTTGTAATCATCATATGACTGGAGATAAAGAAAAAATTGAATTTCTTGAGCATTATAATGGTGGATCTGTTAGAATGGGAAATGATACACCTTGTCAAGTGAAAGGAAAAGGGACTATATTGCTGAAAAAAATGACCAAATGTGAGAATTCATATTGGGTGAAAGGACTTAATTATAATCTGTTGAGTGTTTCACAGTTAAATAATACAGGTCACTGAGTTGCATTTGAGAAAAAAAAGCTAAAATCTATGATGAAACAGGAAAGTTGATTGGCATTGGAGAACAATCAAAAGGTAATCTATTCTATCTTGACACTGTTGAAACTACTTGTTTGATGGCTATAAATTAATATGTGTGGTTGTGGAGAGTTTATGTTATGTGAATTTTGATAACATGGTTAAGATCAGTAAGAAAAGGAAAGTAAGAGGCTTACCGAGCATATCTAAACCTGACCATGTCATGTGCAAGAATTGTCAAATGGGAAAAATGTTGAAATCTAGTTTTAAGAGAAAAAAAATTTCATCTAATGTTATTTTGGAACTGGTTCATACCAACTTATGTGGACCTATGAGAACACAGAGTTATTATGGTGATAGATACTTTATTTTATTTGTTGATGACTATTCTATAATGATCACTGTCATATTCTTAGAAGAAAAATCTGAAGCATTTAAGATGTTCAAATGGTACAAAGCTAAAGTGGAAAAAGAAAGTGGTAAAGAACTGAAATGTTTAAGATCAGACAGAGGAGGATACTTTTTTTCTGATGATTTCACTAACTTCTGTAATGAGTATGGAATTAAGAGATAGGTTTCTACACCGAGGACACCACAATAGAATGGGATTACTGAAAGGAGAAATAGATCTATTATGGATTATGCCAAAACACTAATGATTGAAAAGAGTGTCACACAAGTTTACTAGAGGGAAGTTGTTAGTATTTTTGTATACACATTGAACCGAGTAAACTGAAGAAATATAAAACAATACACCTTATGAAATATGGTATAGTTATACACCTAATGTGAGTTACTTTAGAATATTTGGAAGTCAATTTTATATTCTGAAAGATGATAGAAATTGGAAATTTGATTCAAAAGGTGATGAAGGAATATTTTTAGGATATTCTACTAAGAGAAAATCTTATAAATATTTGAACAAGACTTATAACAAGATCATTGAAAGTGAAAATGTAAGAGTTGATGAATTTGCTGAGAAGAATGATGCTGGAAGAAAAAGAGAACCTGAAGACTATAGTAGATTTTCTTACAATGAAGATCCTAACACTTTGCCCGAGCAACTACGTAATATTATCGAGCAACATGGTAATATTATCGAGCATCAAGATGCACCAACCAAGAATCAGGAAGACGTTGCAACTAGAGATCGTGATCATACACCAACTGGAGAACATAATGAAGAACAAACAATTGAACCTATACTTGCAAAATAAGTAAGAAGAGATCATCCACAGAATCATATTATTGAAGACACAAGAGCTAGCATGATGACACGAAGTAAGTTGAATGATAACACATGCTTGATTTATGAATTTGAACCTAAAAATGTTAGAGATGCACTTGCAAATGATGAATGGATTCATGCAATGAATGAAGAAATTGAGCAGATACAAAAGAACAAAACATGGAAATTGGTACCGAGACCGAGTGATAAGAATGTAATTAACACCAAATGGATATTCAAAAAAAAAATTGAATGATAATGGAGATGTTACACGAAATAAGGAAAGACTAGTATGCAAAGGGTGTGCACAAGAAGAAGGTATTGACTATGGAGAAACTTTTGCACCTGTTGCTAGACTTGAAGGAGTTAGAATATTGCTTGCTTATGCTGCTTACAAAGGATTTAAAGTATATCAGATGGATGTTAAATCTGGATTTCTGAATGTGATACTGGAGGAAGAGGTATACATTGAACAACCTGAAGGTTTTGTTGACCCTAATCAGAAAAATATGGTATGTAAGTTTCACAAGCCTTGTATGGACTGAAACAGGCACCGAGAGCATACTACACTCGTATCTTATTAGTATTGGATTTTTTAGAACAAGTGATAACAAAAAATTGTACTTGAAAGGAGATACTACTAATAATATTCTAATTGCTGAGATATTTTTTGATGATTTTATATTTGGAGGTAATGATAACTTATGCAAATAATTTGCTGATGAAATGAGAAAAGAATTTGAAATGTCAATGTTTGGAGAGATCAAATTTTTTCTTGGCTTGCAAATTTTACAACAGGATGAAGGCATATACATTACTCAATCAAAGTACATCAAAGAAATACTAAAGATATTCAGAATGGAAGATTCAAAACCAGTCGGTACACCTATGGTCATAGGATGCAAATTGACAAAAGAAGATTAAACAACTGAGGTAAATCAGACATTGTATTGATCTATGATTGGAAATTGATGTGTGTTGTACACACAAGACCAGATATTGCACACATAGTTGGAATTGTAGCGAGATTCTCTACTAATCCTAAAGAATCGCATATGACTATTGTAAAGAGAATTTTTAGATATCTGAAGAATACTGAAGATTATGGATTATGGATTATGGTACAAGAAAGATGGCAATTTTGAATTGAAAGTTTACACAAATGTTGATTGGGCTGGGAACATTGATGATAGAAATAGCACTATTGGTGGAGCATTCTTTGTGGGAGATAGATTAGTTACTTGGATCAATAAGAATCAATGATGCATATCTCAGTCAACTGCAAAAGCAAAATATGTTGTTGTTGCTGCAAATTATTCGAACATTGCATGGATAAAACAAATTTTGAAAAGTACGAATGAAGAGATCACTGACCCAGTGATAATATATTGTGACAATACTAGTGCAATTTATATTTCTAAGAACCTGGTGATGCATGAAAAAATAAAGCATATATCTACAAAGTATCACTACTTGAGGGAACAGGTACAAGAAAAACAAGTAACACTGGAATATGTTCAATCCAAAGAACAATTGGCTGACATATTCACTAAACCCTTACCAAAGGATACATTTGAGTACTTGAGGAATAGACTAGGGGGTCGTCCCTTGTCTATCGGTCACTAAGCTGACTAGGAGGTTGCATCAACCTACATTTTATTAGAATATCAATCATATTGATGCAAACTGAGAATTGGACCAAAATTACATATCAGTACATTCAAGGTACATGATTTGAACCGCAAACTAGAGATATTTTTTTGGCTACTGAAGATCTTTATATGACATATCTATCTATAGAGAGAGAGAAGATTGAAATGAGTCAAATCTGCAAGGAGAGTCTGCATGGTGAGTTTTAATGTTGTGAAGTGATTAAACACATTATATGTACAAGCTTGGGAGAGCTACATAATTTTTCATATAGTTGTAGAACTCAAGTTTGGCATTCTATGGCATTTTCATATTGTATATTTCATATTATGTTTCCATCAATGCCAAAGGGAGAGATTGCTGAACTACAACTGATTGTATGTTTGAATTCATTGAGTTGATGATCAACCGAGTTACTAATGTGATGATAGACATTAATCAGTTAATGTATTATCATTGATGTCAACTTGTTTGAGTATCATCGGGGTAAAAAAATATCTATTATGGATTGAAGATCTAGAATAAATAAATTTTATGCAGTCAGTAATTAAAGAATTATGTATACACTGAGTTAGAATAAAGGACACTGAGCAAACACAGTGTATACCAAGTTTAGTGTTAAACGAGCTAAGTATCACTGACACATAACGATAGTGACCAGGTAATATAAATTGAAGGCCGACTAAATGATGAGCTGACATTTGTTTATGATTTTGAGGTAATTGATAAGGTTTGTTATGTTGATAAAACAACTATGAAAATTCAAGATGATCGTACGAAGGAGATTGAAACGTGTTTTTAACACAACTATTGAGAAAGGATTAAGCAAGAAAATCAATAATGGAGATTAAGTGGCAAAATCTAAGGATGGAAATTAAATTAGTTATGATGTCTATATAAGAGATAAGAGATTCATTATGAATCGTACATACATGCATAAATGCAAAAGTAGCACATGCATATTGTTGCAGATATTATCTTCATGCATGACTGATCAAACTGGTTGAAGACAGAACTGAGCATTTATACAGACATTACCAAGCGACAGAAAAGAGTATTTATCGAGCAAAACAAAGTATGAAGAATCAGAGGGATTGAAGTGATTATTGATCAGAGGTATTATGTACTTAGCATAGGTATGAAAATCTACAAATAGATTTGTATTTGAGTCATATCATTACTGTATCATTTTAACCATTGCTACAGAAGAACCTCTTAACTGAGTAGGACTAAACAGTCTTTATTATGACATTCAATGAATGTTGATTATTTTCTCGTTGACCCCATAGTGAATGATTTGTCAAGGGAGAATTGTTAGTGATAAATCCTCTAGACAGGTCACACCTAATAGTGTACATTGTAACCTTTAATAGGGTTGGCTCTTAACTGAGCTCACTTCAGAAGAGTGAATTATTTTGGGTTACCAGTCCCAGGTGGTTTTTTCCTTAGTAGGGTTTCCACGTAAAAAATCTATATGTTAATGTGTATGGATGTGCTGGATTGTTATTTTTCTTTACACATTACTTAATATGCATTGATCGGTAATCACAGTATTGATTTACTGCTACTCGGTAGATGAGTTGATAGATGAGTTGGTAACTAAGTTTGAGATCATAGTTTATATTTCACCGATTTGATTAATATGTTTGAAATTGTTGTTATATACATCTGGGAGTATTTGAGAATGTAGGATAACTGGGACTAACTGATTCCCCCCCCCCCCCCCCACCTCAGTTATCTAACACATGTTTCTAATTGTGGGTATGATAAAAAACAACACTTTTCTATGAGTTGCTGACTTCTTTTTATATAGATCAATAGACCTTAGAGCTTGAATAAAATCAATCGCCAATTTATGAAGACATTTGAATTTGTTTGAGAACTAAAGTGGTCGACCATGTTATTGTTTATTCAATATTTTGTATTATTTCTTAAAATCTTAAATAAGATTCTTGCTATGGCAAAAATTTTCTTTTATAGAGAAGCTAAATAAGAGACAACTAAATGATATTAAAAATTTAAAAATTAACTTTATGTGTGAAACATCATAGCACATTGAATTGCTATTTTGTGTGAAGCTAGGAGTGTACTAAATACACACATCTCTCTTTTATATTTTTATCTATCGATATAAAATGTGAAACACCTTTTATTACTTTGTTTAAAATATGTAGAATTAAATTGGTCACCAATTCCATTTTAAACAAAATTTGGCTGCAATTTCCCTACTCAATGAAAAAAATGAGTTTCACTTAAATTAACTCCCAATAATTGAAAAGTTAATCTTGAAACCAAATGAAACAAAGAGAACTCCTTTCCAATATTGTAATGGGACTTGTCTAACAATTATTTTTCTATTGCCTTCTATTGTCCTTTTTTATTATATATTTCAAAAATACACCCAACAACCCCTTAAATTCATGTCATATTAGATTGGAAAACTTAATGAAAGTATATTTATATTTTAAGATAGTAAATAGTAGTTTAGTCTTCACAATTAAAAAACTAAATAATCAAATATCAGATTTAAATTGAAAGGATATATATATATATATATATATATATATATATTGGGTATAATACCCTCTATAAATTGTAGTGAGTCGGGTAAAATTTTTAACGTGATCGATGATGTTGGTGCGACACATCCTCCAACACCATGTGGGTTGGGGAGAAACTAGGCCTTGTGCTTTATGACAAGAAGCTCTCGCCAATCAAGCTAGGCCCCCAACCTGATTAATTCATAAATATTAATGTAAATAGTTTTTTCTAATTTAATGTGGTTATAATTAAATTAAATATTCTTAAAATAAAAATTAAATATTTTTCATTAAATTATTTTGGTTAGAATATTGGTTGGCCACCCATGCGAACCCATGATGTGTTGGGGTAACAGATTGTCTAAGGAACCTGTGAATGAAGTGTGCCTGAATGTTGGAACTGTGACCACAATGACAACTGGTAACATAAGCATCCAATAATTTAATTGGTTAGGTTATTACATCAAAAAAAAATTGGTTGGCTAGTCAAAATGAGACAATGGTTAAATTGTAAAAGGTCAGCCTTTCATATAGTGTGAAATCAAATAGAATTTAAATACATTAATATGTCTGGTTCAATAATGAGAGACTATATTTTTTTCATTTAATTAGGGATGTATTGCTAACTAGGAGAGTAGTTGATTCAACATGTTCTTATAAATCTTCAAAAATCCTTATGAGGTTAATATTTCTTTAGTTTCCTTAGAAGATAAGAAAATAAAAAGGGTAAGTAAGCATCCATGCAAATGGAACCTTTTATATTGCTTACTTCTTTCTTCTAATTGAGCTAAAGTAGAGTTACACTCAATGCTCCACTTGATGTACTATTTGTGATGTGTGATGAATGATAAAATGTGGTTGCACAGTAAAATAGAAACATGATGACCCATTAGGGTTAGGATGGATAAATCAAGAAAATGGTAGCATAAAGATATGATGAAGGTTGACTCTCAAATGGAAATGATGATGATAGCATAAGAGTGAATGATCAAATGTGATGATATATCTTCAATTTATGGGTTGTTTTACAATAGAGATTCCCAAACTTGAGTCTTCACTATTTTGGTGGTTTGGGGTGTTCAAAACACCCAAGAACCTTTGAAAAGGGTTTTTCTTTGCATAAAGGTCCCTTTGTTTGAAGCTAGCACTCTATAACAACCTTTGAATGAATGGTCACCTTCATTTAAAGATATTTTTTATTTTTTGAATATAAATGTATCTTCTTAAAATGGAAGCATTTCCATTTTGGTAGGTTTTTTTAGTAATAACTAAGAGGAGGGGGGGTGAATCAGTGGCCTAAAAAATTAATCCTTAAATCAACCCTTAAAACTTATTACCACTTTTAAGCCTCTGGTTATACTTGTTAGAGTAGTTATATAATAGCTAATAATTAAATCATTTAATTATTAGTCTATTATACTCTATGCTTAAGTTTCACTTAGGTAGCTTATAATTCTTTAGGGTTTTCACCTTTAGGGTTTCGTGATTCCTTTTATAAGGATTCACCTCTTAGTTTTCTAAAAGGGAGATTTTATTGTAATTCATTATTGTTAATAGAAGTTTTATTCTTTTCAACATGGATTCGATGTCTCTGGCCTTTTGGCCACCATAGTTTTCTTCTTCTGTCTTTTGTTTCTTGCTTCTAATCGTGACAGATGTGCATGCAGGTGTTCTTGGGAGATTAGCTTTCAGCCTAATCCAACATGGTATCAGAGCTCTCCTGCTACTCGCTGTTCTCTTTTGTTTGAAGCAAGCTCTTCGCAGCACAGAGGGTTTTAGAAGTTTTTTCGGTGTTTTCTATTGGATCTGGGGAGTCTTTGTTTTTTGAGGCACTTTGGCCAAAACCGACCTCACGGTTACGTCCAAAAGGCCCAAAAACCCCAGAATCCATATAAAGTTTGTCCATTTTGGACAACTTGGCCCCGAGGCAAAAAAAAATTAGTTTCCAATGCCGTACGGGCACGAAAACCGAGAAAAACATCAAAAAAAATTAAAAAAACCAATTTTCAATGGTTTTTTAGCGCGCAGTGTTTAAAAAAAAAAGTGCCACCGCACCACCGCCTCCGGTTGCGGCCGCCTTCGACAGCGGTCCCCGGCCGGCCCCAGTGGCGGCTTCTCAATGTGCGCCTCCCACTGGCCCCCGCCTCCGGTCCCTGCGCGGCCCCGCTGCTCTTCCGCCCCTGCGGCCCGCTCCGCCAGCCCCGCTGCCTCCTGGCTTTGCTCGCCTCCGACTCGCGCCGCTCCGCCTAGGCTCCACCGCCCCCAGCACTGCTCCGCCGGTGGCGGTCGTTGGTTAGCCCCCGTGGACTTATATGCACAGCGACCTATCCTATGAGGGACCAGGGGCTGCGGCCCAGCCCCCTGAGCATGCCATGCACCCGGGGGCCCACTTTTTTTAGCCCTAGGGGCTTAAATTTGTTTTTCTGAGGCCTTTTTGACCCTCCTGGAGTGTTTTCACTCTATCTTGAGCATCCGGGGGTCTTTTTTTGACTTCCATATACCATCGGAAAGCTCTTTCCAAGAAATTTCCGATGATGGAGGTTGGGTTTTTGAGTTCTGCTATTTTGATAGTGTTTTTTTCTATTGAAGGCCGATGTTTGGTTTTGCCTTTCGGGAGTCATATCTGGCTCATCCGGACTCCGTTTTTGGCAAAATAGATATCGTCGAAAAGATGGTTTAGTGAACTATTCAGTTGTAGGGGTCTTTTTTCCAGATTCTAATCCAGGTTTTCTCTCCTCTGATTTTGAAAGTTTATGCACTTTGGTGGATTGCTTGGTTCTACAGGTCCCGGGATCTCTTCTTCTGATCTTCTAGCTCACTCTTCTTTCTGACTTCTGAACTTGTATGCTTCTTCTGATGCATCTTTTTTTTGTAAATGCACTGAGATAAAGTGCCTACTTCTGTATATCTGGGATCTTGCACACCTTGTATGGTTGTTGTACTCACACTCTATTATAAAGTGCCATGGGGGGTTATGATGTTTATGTCATTTTAGGCGCATCCACCTTTGTCAAGTGAGCGTACCTTCCACAAAATTAGCCCATGTTGTGTGTCGGTGACACCGCCCTTTATCCTGTATTTGTACTTCTATTGCACTGTTGGTGTTCCTGGTTCTTCTTCTGCAGATGTTTCTGGCATTGCATTTCAGTGTTCCTGTCACCTCTCTCAGTTCAGCATTATGGGGGGGTTCACCTGTTGGTTCTATTGCTTCCTGGTTTGATTGATCATCTCTTCAGACATTGTCTTCTCTACCTGGTCATGCACTTCAGTGGGGGTTCCAGCAGTCTCTTCTGACAGAGTTTTCAACTACATGCTTCGGAGATGCTTCTTGCTCTTTCTCGTTCCTTTCTCTGGGACATCTTTTCCCTAGATTGAAGGCTCAGTTTCCTTCATCTAGTTTATTTCTTGTACTTGGGTACCTGATCAGGCCTAGTTGCCGGGACCCATCTTTCCTGCTTTCTGCAGTAGTCTTTAGCTATTTTGCTTCTCCCTAAGTTACACTTAAGGGGGGGTGTTAGAGCAGTTATATAATAGCTAATAATTAAATCATTTAATTATTAGTCTATTATACTCTATGCTTAATTTTCACTTAGGCAGCTTATAATTCTTTAGGGTTTTCACCTTTAGGGTTTCGTGATTCCTTTTATAAGGATTCACCTCTTAGTTTTCTAAAAGGGAGATTGTATTGTAATTCATTATTGTTAATAGAATTTTTATTCTTTTCAACATGGATTCGATGTCTCTGGCCTTTTAGCCGCCATAGTTTTCTTCTTCTGTCTTCTGTTTCTTACTTCTACTCGTGACAGATGTGTATGTAGGTGTTCCTGGGAGATTAGCTTTCAGCCTAATCCAACAATACTTAGTCCTACAAGATGAATGCCTTGAAATACTTATAACAAATTATTACTTGTCGGATTGCTTTGTAAATCCTTCTTCTGTATGTTTACCGATAAGCAGTCATTCAATTTACCGAAACACAGTAAATAGCTAGAGTATACCGATCAATCCAGAATTGCATATGTGAAATGTAAAATAGTAAAGTAATGAAATATAAAGACATAAAAAATGGAGTTTTAACGTGGAAACCCTGTTAAGGGAAAAACCACTGGGATCGGTACCCCAATTTTTCACTCTTCTAAAGTGAGCTCAGTTAAGAGTCAACCCTGTTAAAGGTTACAAACACACTATTAGGTGTGACCTTGTTAGAGGATTTAAAAGATAGTTTTTCACCTAGTATCTGGAATCTAATGCTACCATCCTTGATCAAACACTCACTTGGCTTGTCAATAGGTATCGGGCATATCTAATGCTACTTTCTATGATCAAACTTTTTGATACTCCTTGGGATGTATCTCAATTGTAGAAGACTTTTAAGTCCTGCTCGGTTAAGAGACTTGATGCTTCAATGGTTAAACTGAAACATTAAAGTGATATGTTCACATAGACAAGTTAATTGTAGATTTTGAGATCTATTGTAAGTGCATTACCTCTTTGATCAATATAATCAATTCAATACCTTTGCTCCACACTATTCTTCTATGTGATCTTGTCTCACTATTCCTCGATGTCTGCAGAATTTAGCTCTTTCCTCAGCATGTTGATCAGGTTTGAATGAAGACTTTCTTCTCCTTCAGAATCTCTTTAGCATATTTCCTCTTCTCTCTTTTTCACCCTACAATTCATAATGAGTTGGGTTTGTCTCTTTATAGACATGATTCACCTTTTCTTGGCTTTCTTGATCTTAGCGTGATCCACAATTCTCGTCAATTAGATTTAAATAAAAACTCTAGTTTTATCTAAAAGAGATCTTCTTTCCAACTGGACAAATCAGATTTAAATCAATTACTCATGTCTGGCTTTATCTGGATGATTAAAACAATGATAAGTATCAGTTAAGTCTATCTTTAGCTCTTGACAGCTAAGCTTTTTGTCATTTTCTGAACTCTCTGTTCTATCGGTCAACACTTCCATTAGTCATCAGTGATAATTGACTATTCCATTGGTGTGACTTTAGTTTTCATTCGGATGTCCGTCCTTGTCTTTTCCGTCAGGCAACACTGTAATTCTGTTCGTTGGGTTACACTATGATTTGCTCGTCGGGAAACACTGTGACTTTTCTCGTCGGTAATGCTGTGCATTTGCTCGTCCGGTAACACTGTGACTTTTCTCTTTTACTCTATCTATCATTGTGCACTCCATCGGTGTATATAGTCACTTTGTGAATACTTGACATAGATGCATTATTGAAAGCATAGCCTTTGATCCATCGGTTCTTTAAAGTCTTTGGCAGTATATTCATGACCATACAGATTATATAAAGTTGACATCAATGACAATACAATACATTAACTAATTTAATGCCTTGCATGATCATCAACTTAACATCTTCAAACATTCAATCAGTTACATGTCATCAGGTTTAGCACTCTCATTTAGTACACTTGGATGTTAGATTTGCATTTAGGATGCATCTGCACTTGATTCTGCATTTCTAAGTGAAATTAGGGTTAGGATCCTATGGATTCTCCTTAATTTCCTTCTCCACAACTCTATTTTTCTAGGTAGGACCTATATACTAGCCCTCCTAATCTTCATCACACTCCTTATAGGCTTATGTGCCTCTTCCCAACATTCTGATATGTTTTCTCACCTTCCTAGGTCCCTGGCTGACCTGGAATCTCACTGACTTCTTAAGGTGACCTTCTTGAAACCTCAGATCAGGCTTGAGGTCAATCCTGACCTAGGTCAAAGTCAAGGTTGACCTTGACCTAGGTCAGGGTTGAGGTTGACCTTGACCTCTGTTAGGTTTTGGTCCCTGCTTTCAGATCTCGATCATATCAGGGTCCTAAACTTAAAGATAGGTCCCTAGATCCAGGTGCGGAAGTGTTTTCTCTGAAAATTGAATTAATGCATCCCCTCATTGGTTTTGGATTGTGATTGGACCATAATTTGAGGTGAAATTTTAATTTGGGTCCCTCGCATTGCCCTAGGAGGTCTACCTTGAGATCTCTATATAAGCACTATCTTTTGCCTTCATTTGGACATGACAACATTACGATATTATGACATAATTATGACATGATGATGATGAAAGAATGTAAGAGGGTGATATAGGAGGACAAGATATGATGATGCCTTGATACAAGCAAGCATTTTTATGGACAAACCATTGTGGATCTTCATTGGAGCAAGAAAAGAGTTCTTCAAATCCTTCCTTCTTCATTAATCTACTACTTTCAATATTCAAGCGTTCAAGGATACAATCATGGGGTAGCAACTACAGATTGTGAGTTTGATAGGAGTACTTTAGCCTTGGGGGATTAGTATGCTTTCTTTATCATATTCAAATCTATGCATTGCTCTCTCATTCTAATTCATGCTAGGGTTTCAATATAGAGGATTAGATCTTGGCATTGCACATTCAAATCTCTTCCTACGAGCAACACACACATTCATTCTATTACATCCAACTATTCGTAAAGGTGGAAACCAAAAAAATGGGGGTTTGACTAAGGAAAACCCTATATAGCCACCCCCAAAAAAACCTTTTTCAGATATCTATAGTCGTTGTTTCGGGAGTTGCAGGCCAGATTCGGATGCCCTTTTCAGTAAACTTTTGGGATCCCGAAACAGATTTTCTGTCAGACTATGCAGGTCAAAATTGAATTTCTATTTTGGGTCAGAATTGACATTCTATTTTGGGTCAAAATTGACCTGAGCCAGATCCAGAAAAGATTTCTAGGTTTTCTCTGTCTCTGTGTTTCTTTTCCAGATCTGGTTGTAGATCTTCTATAAACCCGACACATGCATCAGGAATCAGGTATTTTCAGATCTGCTATGATGTGAGGTATGTATTTTATTCCATTATTCATTGCAAACATTTCCAGATCTACATTCGTTATCATTACAATTAAATGTAAATAGTTAAAGGTAGCATAGGGTCTCTTTTATGTGCAAATCCTTATTGTTCAAAGCCCTATTTAAAGACCATCTAATTTCACCCTTTACAATAAATAAAATATTATCTCATTCAAAAGGTGACCTTTAACATGGGGGCTTCACTAATGGGGAAATACCATATTATGTGTGATCATATTTGGGAGTTTAAAATGGACAAAAAATAGGGCAATATATTGCCTATATAGGGGCAGGTTTTTTTTTGCTATTTTTATATTTATTTTTTTTACGGCGGGGGGGAGAGTGGGTTATGTAGGAAAATGGTGGGGGGTACTAGGTGGGTATTGGAGGTGGTGAAAAAATGAGTTCGGGAAATCTTTTTTTAAAATAAGGGTATTCTTTAGTGTGACATGAACGCATGTGCTTATAGCCAGGTTCACTAAGTGAAACCCCCATGACCTTTGAATGAAGGTCTTTTTTTAATGTAAAAAAAATTGAAAAAATGTGAAAAGGTGTGAAAGTAAATTCATGTAGGGTACAATGTGACATATGTAATGCTCCCTTCACTTTCAACTTAACAAATTCAACACTACTTTTATTAGTCTTTAAATAATCATTTGCATAATTAATCTGTCATGTGGCTTCAGATGAAGGTTTGCTACACCTAGTCTCTTTTAAAAAAAATTATTTAACACTTATGTTTTTCAATACACATCATTGTGGGTTTTAACTGATATAGTGAAATTTTATGTGCTTTACTAATTTACTCTAGAATATTCATTTTAAACTCTATTGAGCCAATTTTTAATACTAAAATTTGAAATTAAAACCCTCGTAGTTAATTATTAGACCCTAAATGATTTTTTTGGAGCCTTAAATAACTATTTTAAAATCCTAAAATGTTTAATTTTGATACCCTAAAATATTCATTTGAAACCTTAAATAGTTATTTTGAAGACCAAAAATACTCAAGTAAAACAATAAATAACTATTTTAAAAACCTAAAAACTTTAATTGAAACATCTCACAAAACATGAATCTTACTCTAAGATCACCCATGTATGACCTACTAATGAATCTTGTTTACAAAATTTCATTTATACATGTTTACGTGAATTCATTTATATTTGACATATGTTTGGGCAAATTTATGTTGGGATAAGGTAACATCATCCTTGTAAACCTTATGTTATTGCATTAATAACCCAGTTATATGTTGTAGACCTGCATTCTTAAGAAAGGGCTTAAGAGGTAATCGTAATTTAATTATTCATTGTTTCTCTTTCCCTCATCAGGATGCCTAGTAAGGTGTTAGGAAGTGGGTGATAAAAGAAAAAGTAATAAATTAAAATGTAATTATTGTTAATTTCCAAGTTTGGCACCTAAAATAGAGAGTTAAAGGAGGGAAATTAGAATGTTGTTTCACATTGCAAGGAGGGAAAACCAATGGACAAGGTTTGGATAATTGAAGAGTCACATGTAGGCACCCATTTTGACACTATAAGGCTTCTCTACAACTCTATATATCAAGGTTCTTGGATGGTATAGAGGGAAGAGATATTTTATCAGTACATAGAAGTGGCTAGAATTAGGAATAGAAAGAATATTTTTGTATATGTCCCATGTATTTCACAATTAATACCATCTTGGCCTCTTTCTATGGAGTTTTTCATTTTTATTAAAGTTTTCTCCATGTAATTTCATCTTTATATATGTTGATTCTATAGGGTTTGTTGATATTTATATGGTTGATTTTTGTCATATCCTCTATTAATTATAGTATAAATTAAGTTAGAGTAAATAAGTTTTCACCTCTAGGTTTGTTGATATTTATATGGTTGATTTTTTTCATATCCTCCATTAATTATATTATAAATTATGTTAGAGTAAATAAGTTTCACCTATTTATGGTTCTTGAGTACAACTTAGAAACATAAGTTTATTACACATATCTATGCAAGTAGATAGAGTTTATTATTA
The DNA here is from genome assembly GCA_018584345.1 of Thuja plicata. Lineage (NCBI taxonomy): Eukaryota > Viridiplantae > Streptophyta > Pinopsida > Cupressales > Cupressaceae > Thuja > Thuja plicata. The sequence goes on along the minus strand of MU225102.1, from coordinate 1,345,909 downwards.
TTTTATTGCCTATGAATTTAGTAAATTGCTTTGGGTGGTTGTACCTACCCTTTCATCTCATTGGTGATCTATTTATTTCTCATGTCTTTATAATAAGAGCTTTGTACATTTGTAAATTATCTCAACAATACATTAAATTTCTTAGTAAAGTACTTGTGTATCTGTGTTTGTGAAAGCTGCAATGGTCATTGATCCAAGCTTGGGAGCATTTCTCCAACATGGTATCAGATTCATTTGGTTTTCTCTTTTTTCTAGTGTGAGATTCTTCATCAGTTGTTGAGATCCTAGCTATTGCAATTGTGTAATTGTTTTGACTAGAAGCTCTTAAATGACACATACGAAGGAACAAATAAAGTATGAAAAAAGTTAGTCAAATTTGACTATTTAACACTTTTTATCCTAGAAACTAACTGTTAGTATGTGATTTTTAAGTCATTTGGTTTTGACTCTATCTGAACCATATTTTTTCAAATTTGTAGAAGCATCAGTTTTTGGTGGGTTTATTTTGATATTTTTTATTTCTCTAAATCAAAGAGTCACCTCATTTATCAGTTGAAAGTTTTTTTAGGCACCATTTATTGTTAGAGGGTTGTAGCAGGTGACATTCTATGTTGGCTCATTTCTTTCTAAGATCAACTTTCACAATCCATCGATTGTGCATTAGTATTTTTTAGTGGTCGTGAACTTTATTGTTGCATCAATGTTTGATCAATAGTGTAAAATTTTGTGCTTTGGTAGCATGCAAAATTTTAGCTAACAAGTAAACATTGGATCCAACTAGAAAAGAAAGAACAAACATGCAGGTAAAAGAGGAAAAAATAAAACAAGAATAAGAACATTAAACTCTTTATTAATTACATATGAATACAATTACAATATATAGACTTTGTCAAAGCCAAAATCAGAGGAAACATAGGAATAAAACTGTCAAAAATAGAGATATTCCTTAGTTAGTTTAAAAACTAAGCAATTGCAACTTTATCCATAAATCAAGGATAAAATAATATGCAATAGCAACTATCCTTGAAAGTAGGGATAAAAAATAAATCTTGCTAATTTTATTGCACTAACACCCCCCCTTAAGTCTAACTAAGGAGACAAAATCTCAAGGAAAGAAAAGATGAAAGAGGGAAAACCTAGTGGGAACAAAACTCCCCTCAAAATATGCATTAGAAAAACAATCTGAGACACAAGAAAAGTGTGGACAGCTGTCAAATGATAACTACCATAGTACTGAATGAAGAATCTCCTTTGAAACCAAGATGAAGATCAAGATCAATCTACAAGATTGCCCCCAATGATACTACTCGAATAATGAGAAGATGGAAAACAAAGGCAAAATATCTATCAATTGAAGATACAAAAGATAATAATCTGCATAGGAGCCCTCGAACATTGAATAGATGGAAAACAAAGAAAAACATCTATCAATCAAGGATGAAGATGACATATGAATTTGGACGGGTGACCCCAACGACACTACTAAACCATGCAAGAAAAAAATGCTAGTTGAAAATACAGGTGTCAATTGTCAATAAAACTGATCAATTATGAAACCAAGGAAGCATCAACACAAACAATAGAAAACCTTTCCATAATGTTAAAATAGAGGCATGACAGGTCTATTTGGCAATGATGATCTTCAACAATGATTTATTAAGCAAATTGATCTCCTGTAGGATTGACTGTTTTTATTACTTGACTGGAAGACTTTGTTGATCCATGCGGTTTCACTGTGTGGCAGCTTTATATTCAAGCAATCTTGTGTACAAATGCAAATTTGTGAGTGGATTATTTAGCTATATTCTTTCTTTTCAAGCTTCCATTGTTGACAATGATATCTTCTTTTACAGTGATCATCACCTTTTTTTAAATATTTGCAGCGATAAAATCCTCAAAGGGGATACAGATTTGTCTCGGGCAACAATTTGTTTTGAGGGAGCAATTTACTTGGCTTTCTCATGTTCTCTTTCTATCTGCTCAAAGTTAGGGTTTTCTCCTTAAGATTGGGTTCACTGGCGAGTATGTAGATCCATTTGCTTCTAGTATTGAGGTGTGACCACCGAGAGTAATAAGTCTCACATCACCCTCAAAATGTTTATTATACTACTATTATAAAGATGATTCCTTAAATATATTGTAATAAACAAGGGCCCTGTATTTCTGATTCCTCACACTTGCGTAGATTGTGTGTCACATATGTGTGCGACTTAGTTAAGCAGTCAAGTGTGGTGGCAGTGATCTGCAATGGTTTTTGTGTGTTAGTAATCATGGGATGTTTGGGACGCAGTTGTCCTTCTTACAAAATATACTTTTAGAAATGTGGAAAACATCCTTCTTAAAAAAAAATACTTTCAGAAAGGTGGAAAACAACAGATTTTTATGTAAGTTTTTAGCATTTGTAGATTTCCTCCCAAAAAAACATAGAAAAAAACGTTTATCGTTGAGTGCAATTTGTAATGTTTGACCCTTGTGTATGCAAGAGGAGTTCTAGTTTGTGACATAGTTGTTAGTGAAGTTTGCTTGTCGGTGCATGAACTCGCTAACACATCGTCAATCATGTTGTGGGTCGGGTCTCCATTTTTTATCAAATCAGGTTTTATCAAATTTTTAAATCTCAATAATTTTTTGTGTGATAGAACTATCTTTGGTTTTTTGAAGAATTGTCACAATTTGGTTATCTTTTCATACATTATTGACTGTTTTAAAGAGGGGGGACTATGAAAAATGGAGAACTCGAATCATTACTCATTTCCTTTGGCTTAATTTTCTGCCACATTTGTATAGTCTAGTTCCTCTCCCTCGCACACCTGATTGATTATTTGCTTGGAATTGCAAGAGAGAACATGTCCTAGGAGTTATTAGTATGCATCTAGATGATGACATCTTGGAGTTTATTGTTGGTTTTAAGTGTCCTCATTCTCTTTGGATCCACATTTAGGAGTTATATGGAAATCATGATACTTGACCATTTCCAGATGATCCTCTTTTGGATTGTAGTGTGCCTCTTCATTCTTTGACAAGGCTACCCTATGACTAAAAAACTATTATGAAATTTAATATTCTGGAGTAGCTTGAGACTTCAAATGAGAATGGGGTCACTTTAGAGGTTCCTAATTCTTCTTTAGAGATACTTGGTTTTCCTTCACTTGATACTTCCATTGTTGTGATATTTCTATCAGGATTCAATTGTGTAGTTTTTGAGTCAAGCTCATTGACCCATGTTTCATGAGTAGTTGATCACAAGAACCATCTCTCATGAGAATGAATGGAACACTTAGCACTCACTACATCTAGGTGATGCTCACCGAGTTGAAGCATCAAGACTTCCTAGGAGGTCACCCATCTCAATACTACTTTCATTATTCCTAATCAAGAGGATCATCATTATTTTTCAGACTTGGCTGAAGGAAACATTGTCAGTACTTTATTTCACAAGGTATATATTTGTCTTCCTAGTTGGCATTCCTATTTTCTAGACATTGGTTCTTTGTTTGTGGAATCTCACATTTTAGATTATTGTATAACAAGGTGAAGAAAGCTTCCAATATGCACTTTAAATGAAATATTTATGCAAATTTGAAACTAAGATTAGTCCTTAATATAATTGTAGAATCAAAACAAGACCAAGAAAACCATTGCACATGAAATACCAAATTTATATGGAGAAACATTTTCAAGAAAAAAATCCACCATAGAAAGAGAGGTAAGTATATCACTAATCCAACAAAGAATACAAAAACAATACACTTCTTTGTAGACCTCTGTAGAATCCGATAGCACTTTGTTACCCTGGACACTAAAAAGGACTAAATGAATAACTCTAGCTCAAAGCACCAATTTATAAGATTTTGTGAGGATCAATTTACTACTATGATATCACCAAAAAATGGGCAGTAAAATCACCTGGAAAGACCTCATGCCCATCCCTAAGAATAACCTCTTACAGATGCTTCTTACAACTATCATAAGTCATCTAGCTAATTTGAGAACCCTTGGACCAATATATGAGTGTTTGTCATAAATATTTGTCATAGGACTTAATCATGACTATCATAACCATCATACATGTACTTAAAAGCCCTGGAAAGTGTCTAAGAGCTTCAAAATAGAAGATTCCAAGAGGAGATGTCTAGCTCTTTTGTCCTTTCCTTGAGGACAAATGGTGTAAAAAACTTTTTCTTTTACATGGTCTCTTTCACCATCATTGGTTAAACAATTTAGCCTCTTACGGGTAAATTGAAAAAGACATTAGGACAAAAATAAATTAAGGATGTACAAGGTTGAGGGAACCTAAATTGTAACATAGATTTGGAAGACATGTTTGAGGGGTTAACTCTCCTCTTTGATGGCATTCATTGCTTTGTTGTTGTTACATCATTTTCATCATTGGATCTTGCTGCGCATAAATTTTTGCATAGTTCATGTTTTCCACCTTCTTGTTTGATTGATTGGAGTGTGGCATCATGTTATATTTCATGGACAAGGAGACACCTGAGTAGTTTTCAGAGACATCATCATCCTACATTTGGATTTTTCTTCCTCATAATACCTATCCAAAATGGCAAGCATACCTACATCTCTACATGGTTTTGTTTCTTCCTAAGGAGAGACAAGTGGTTTGTAAGCATTGGATCCTATTTTGTCTTTAGACACTTACCATTCTTGTATGTGATTCTTCATTATGGGGGCTACATAGTTTCTCACCTTTCCTCCTATGGATGGGACATCATTTGGGTCTTTACAATGGATGTAGTTCTTGGGTGGTATTGATGTGGGACCTATATACATTGCTTCACTTTTTGCATATCTATTTTTTGAAGAAGATTTTTATCCTGAGGTTTTCTCCTTTTCCATATTTGTAAGAGACTAGTTTCATGATTAAATGTACATGGGTACCTAACATGGCCTAGTTGCCAAGACCCATCATCCTTTTACATATTGCATTTTTCTCCATAAGTTGCACTTAAAGGAGGGTGTTAGAGTAAATAGGTTTTCACATGTTTATCGTGCTTGAGTCTAACTTAGTCACATTAGTTTAGTAAACATTTCTTGGTGAGTAGATAGAGTTTTTCATTATTTTATTACTTGTGCATTTATTAAATTGTGTTCAGCGACTGTACCTACCCTCGCACCTGATTGGTGCTCTTTTCTTGATCATGCATTTATAAGCAAAGCTTTATACATTTGTAAATTATCTTAACAACTCTCTCTCTCTCTCTCTCTCTCTCTCTCTCTCTCTCTCTAATTTGTTGCAGTCATTGATCTTGGCTTGGGAGAATTGCTCGATAAAGTTAAGTTGTTTTAGATGAATATTTTTCCTTTATCACAAGGTTTTAATTTCATATTTGTAATCAAATTTTAAGATTTTCATTTGTAGCTTTTAGTTTTATTGTTAAGATTTAGTATTAGATTCTAAATAGGTGTGCTTCTTGTGGGTGGAAATGTAAGTTTTTTGTACTATAGTTGGATTTTCAAAGAAGCTAGGTATTCAAAGAACTGTAGTATTTCTTTTAAATATGATGCAAATAAAGAGAGAAGTAGGAGTTAATTAACTCGAGAATTTTATGAGAGAAGACAGAGTTGATTTGAGTGACGAGGAAGAGATCCTTGAAGATGGAGGTAAGGGGAACACCCTAGACGGTAATATGGAAAATCTGGGTGCCGGATGGTCCGCACAAAGTGGATACAAAATCTACGATACGAAGGACAAAAAAGTCAAAGTGTAAGATGGACTTTAGGGCTTAGGTTGATGTATTTTGTCTTTTATCACAACAATGTTAATATTCTCGTTAGCATGTTCTGGGTACACAGAGTTTTTTAGGGTTAGGGCATAAAGTGTCCTATTTTTAAAAACTTTAAGCCATAGAATTCTATTATAGGTCTCACTGGCTTTAGGCTATAGTATCGGGTAGTAGTGTTTTGGTAATCCTTTGTCACAAGATTAGTTGTTGGGGCTATCATAGATGCATGAACTGGAACTGGAAACTTTTTGGACTCAATATTATAAAACTATGCTTACCTATTATCTTGTTGGAGCTTTGTCTGTAATATGGCTGAAATTTTTATCTAAGTTTCCTTAAAAGTTGTTAACATTTGATATGGATTTTTGAGGGATTTTTAATTCTTATGATATATAAATTTTGCATGAATGCTTATGGTGATTTTCATTTATAATTATAAATCAGTAGATTTCTGACTATTTCTCGTAGAAGAGGATCATTTGTTCGGGGAACTCAGTTAATTAGTTTTAGCAAAATTTGGCCATAATATGTTCTTTCTGGGATGGTATCCCCTCTCAATTTTTAAGTGATGTAATTGACAGAGATTTCCTGAAATAAGGCATAGTTGAAAGCATCCAAAGTAATTTATATTAAATGAGTTTGTATGGGGAGGCCATGCTAGGTGTAATAGATACAATAATGTGAATTGGTTTTCTCTAAATAGAGAAACAAATATATATATGGTTATGTACAGTGCTTATAAGTAAATCTCCGAGTGTATGTTTTCTTTCATGCATTCATGTATCAAGAAAGGATTTATTTAAATAGATACTCCTATATGAGAATTTATTGAAGTTAATGGATCTGAAAGATGGTTTTCTAGTAGGTATTCTTAGAATCTTATACTATATTCGAATAAATACATATGGTATATAAAGTCATATTAAAGTATTAGAAGACAAAAATCTAATAATTACATGCAAATTTAACCAATTATAATGCAAAGGAGTAAAGAATACATAAGTAGAACAAGAAGACACATACTTAATGTGGTTCACCCAATCTTGGGCTATGTCCACCAAAAAGAGAGTCTAATATCATTATCCAGCAATTTCAACATATTACAACTAGTGATACCACTACCCCTATAGCTCCCACTGAAAGAAACACCTTGGACTCTATTGTTCTATTTTAATGTTTTAGTCTTGTAAACCAACCGAAGATGAAGAGGAGTTAAGCTTCTCCCTTGTCACTGCCTTTGTAAACATATCTGTTGGATTTTCATTTTTATGTATCTGTTCTAGCCTTAACCGTCCATCATCCAATACCAACCAAATGAAGTGATACCTCAACTATATGTGTTTTTATCTAAGTTGAATGCAAGGCATAATTCTTGGTAAGATGAATGACACTCTAGCTATATGTAAACAATTAATTGTTAACCTGCGTTTTTCCCAATTCTTCCCTGAGGTATTGCAACCATACCATCTCCTTGCTTGCCTCTATTGTAGCTACATACTATGCCTTTGTGGTGGATAAATCAACCACCTTTTGTAACCTGGAGATCCAACTCACCGTTGTGCCACTGACGGTAAAAATATATCATATTGTATTTCATCTGGTATCAATGTCTCTTGCCAAAACTGAGTCAATATAGCCTTGTAAATAAATACTAGAGCCCCCAAAACATAAACATTTGTTGGATGTACCTCTCAAGTATCTGAGAATCCATTTTACCACATTCCAATGCTCAACTCCAGGATGACTCATATATCTGCTAACAACTCCTACTCCATGTGCAATATCAGGTCTAGTACATACCATGGCATACATTAAACTACCTACAAATGAAGAATATGGTACCTTGGACATTTTTTCCCCCTCTTATGTCTTTGGACACATCTCCTTAGTCAATTTCAAATGACTAGGAAAAGGTGTACTGACAACTTTTTCATTCTCCTTGGAGAATCTCTGCAACACCTTTTCAACATAATCAGCCTGAGATAGAGTCAATTTTTTGTTGTGCCTATCTCTGCAAATTTTCATACCAAGGATTTTCTTTTATGCCCCCAAATCCCTCAGTGCAAATGATTTTTCTAACTGTTGTTTTAACTCTCTTATGTTGTCAATGTTAGACCCAACTACAAGCATGTCATCAACATATAAACATAAAATAATGTAGTTGTCATTATCCGACCTCTTAAAATAAACACAATGGTCAGAATTACACATGTTGAAGCCATGCTGAGCCATAAAAATATCAAATTTTAAATACCATTTCTGAGGTTCTTGTTTCAATCCATATAAACTCTTCTTTAATATGCACACAAACTTATCCTTACCTGTGACCTCAAATCTTTGGGGTTGTTCCATATATATCTCCTCCTTCAAATCATCATGGAAAAATGCAGTTTTCACATTTAGTTGTTCCAAATGCAAATCTTTGGTAGCCACAATATTTAAAATAGTATGAATGGAAGTCATTTTTACAATGTATCTCATCAAAATCAATGCCTTTTTTTCTGTGCAAACCCTTTTAAACTAACCTGGATTTTAATATTTTCTTACCTCCATCTGCCTCTTTCAACCTATAAACCCATTTATTTTGTAAAGCTTTTTTACCTATAGGCAACTTGCATAATTCCCAGATATGGTTTTTCAACAAGGAGTCCATTTCTTCTGTCATTGCATCCTCCCACTGAACCTTGGTATCCAGCTGCATAGCTTCATCATAACATTTTGGCTCACCAACATCAATCAATAAAATAGAATACAAAGAGGGAGAAAACCTATCAGGGGGTCTACTTAGCCTTGAAGATCATCTAACATTCACTGGAGTTGGTGGTATTTTTTGTTGTTCCAAACCATGAGGAACCACTGGAACATCGTCTTTAGGAGTATCATCCATCACTACATAATCATTTTCATTCTTCTCATGCTTCTGCAACTGATCTTTGTACAACACTTTCTCATTAATTATGGCATCCCTGCTTCTCACAATTTTATGATTCTCAAAATCCAAAAGTCTATAACCTAACTCATCAATTGCATATCCAACAAATACACATTTCTTTGATTTAGCTTCCACCTTGGTTCTATTTTCATAATCTATATGAGAAAATGCTTCACAATCAAAGGTTCTAAGAAAAGAATAACTCACCTTCTTACTTGTCCAACTTGGTTCTATTTTAATAATCTATATGAGAAAATGCTTCACAATTGAAGGTTCTAAGAAAAGAATAACTCACCTTCTTACCTGTCCATGCTTCCTCTGGAATACCACATCTAGAGGGACCTCTATTAATTAAATAAACAACAATGTTTATAGCCTCCGCCCACATGTTTAAGGGTAGTCTAGCATACAACCTCATAGTCCTTGCACACTCCATTATTGTCCTATTCATGCGTTCAACCACTCTATTTTTTTGTGGAGTTCTTAGAACCGTTTTCTTCCTACAAATACCATTAGAGGAAAAATAATCTTCAAATTCTTTGCTGCAATACTCACCACCATTATTAGATCTGAGAAATGTTAGTCTTTTACCATTCTCATTCTCAACCAAGATTTTCTATTTTTTGAAAGTTTCAAATACATAAAATTTCTACCTGAGGAAATAAATCCATACTTTCCTAGTTGCATCATCAATGAATGTAACATAATACAAAGAGTCACCAAAGGAAGATACTTGAGCTGGTCTCCATACATTTGTATACACAAGCTCTAATTTCTCATCTTTCTTTTCCTTCCCACCCTTCAAAAAACTAACTCTCTTTTGTTTTCCATACACACAACTTTCACAGAAATCTATATTGACACAATTTAGACCTGGAAATTCTTTATTTGAATAAAGTAATTTCATACCTTTTTCACTCATGTGCCCAAGTTTGTTGTGCCACCGTTTTGTTTCAGAATATACAACGATCATTTCATGTTCTACCTACTCAACTGTAGCAACTGTTCCTGAACATTGACTTTTCTCTGTAACAATTAAAGTAGAAGAACCAGTCTGACCTGTACAAAGATATAAGGTGCCTACTTTCACACCTTTTGCTATTACTAAGGAACCTTTTGAAACCTTCCAATTTTTTTCATTAAAAGTAACTATGCAACCTTCGTCACCTAGTTACCCTGCTGAGATTAAATTCCTACTCAGCCTTACCTTTTGTAGTAGCCAATGATTCCCATTCTGCAACTTAACCTTAATACTTCCCTTCCAAATAATCTGATAGGGTTCATTATCTCGTAAATAAACCAGCCCAAAATCCTCCTGGACGTAATAAAGAAAATTACTTCTATGGGAAGAACATGAAATGAGGCCCCTGAATCTAGAACCCATGAATCATCAACATTTTCAACCGAAAGAAGAAAAATATCCTCTTCAAATTTATTACTTACCACTTTTGCCTCTTTATTGCCTTCTTGTTTGTCTCCTTCTTTATTCTTTTGAGGCCAACAATCTTTCTTCCTATGGCCTGGTTTCCCACAATACCAACAATCGTTTGGTCCTCTATATTGAAAACTCTTGCCCTTTGATTTTCCTCGTGATTTCCCACAATTTTTAGAATTGTTTCCTCTATCTCTTGATTTTCCTCTACTTTCTGTATTCAACACTGTTATGCCCTGCATACCTGTCCCTACATTTTGTAGGCAAAATTTTGGGTCCCTCTTTTCACTTTTGCTTTTCCTTTGGTTTCTTTTGTTTCCTTTGTTTCCCCTCCGGGCATTGCCTCCGCGAGGGTTATTTTCCTTTTGTTTCTTGTCTTCTTGCGTCTCTAGGACCCCAGTCCCAAAGTTGGTTTTTTCTTTTGAGTCGGTCGGATCTCAAACTTTGAGATTCTCTACCATCGTGTCTTCTTTTGTTAGAAGGTGTGGCTGCATGGAATCCTCGGGCCCGGAGTCTGAAGGTTTGCTTGTCCCAGAGTTTGCAAAGAGAAAGCAACACATTTTTACCCTAAGGTTATAAATAGAAGTTACCAGTCACTTTTACATTTACCGCGATCAAACACTTAGAGCAATTAGAGTGACTCAAAGGCTATTAAGGCGATTTAATGACATTTTGCTCCATGTGCTTAGTGGTTAATTAACTATGATTTGCAGTGCTTGTGCGTGGTTGCTCAAAAGTGAACTTGTTGTAAAGCACCTCCCATGCTTGTCTTTCTCACATTCCCCATGTTCTCAGGTAGGCTTTGGGCTCTCCTTTCTAGTTTTTGGTTTTCTGGTTTTTGTTTGTTTTGCATGTTTCCTTTGTTCTGTTTCATCTTTCCATTTTTGGTTTGGCCTTGTCTTTGCCTCCCGTTGGTGGGTTGGTTCTACCAGAGGGATATCCGCCCTCTGCGCGGCTGTAAAATTAGTAAGTTTTTGTGTAAATATCTCTATATATTTTGTATACCTCTGTGTATTTTGTGTATTTTGTTCATTATGTAAATTTCTATATAGGGTGTGTGCACCAAGTTGTGGACCAAAAAAGTGGACACATCTTTAAAAAAAATTCAAATTTTATATAACCCGATTAGGTTATTGAAATTTTGAAATTGTTCTAGGCTTGGTAACCGAGCCATAACCCAATCAGGTTTTGAAAAGCAAAAAGTACTTCAAAACCCGATTGGATTTTGAAGAAGTAAAACTCTCTCCATAACCCGAGTGGGTTTTGAAGAAACTAAAATAGGCTTTACTCTGGAAGCCATAACTTCCACATACGGAGTCCGATTGACTCCATTCAAAAAGCATTAAAAAGATATTGAGATGATCTAACACATTATTAACCTATGATCATATTTAGGCATCAATATTTTATTTCCCATCTATTTGAATCAAGTAAGTTATAAAATAGGCACTCATTATTGCCCATACATGCAACATATAGGAAAATCAGTATGCTCTCTCTCTCTCTCTATATATATATATATGAGAGAGAGAGAGGTAAAACTTATGTATTTTATTCTCCATAACCCGATCAGGTTTTTAAGAAACTAAAATAGGCTTTGCTATGGAAGCCATAACTTCCACATACGGAGTCCGATTGACTGCGTTCAAAATACGTAGGAAAGATCTTGAGATGATCTAACATATTCTTAACCTATGATCATCTTTAGGCATCAAATTTTTTTCTACCATCCATTTGAATCAAGTAAGGTATAAAATAGGTACTCATTATTGTCCATACATGCAATGTACAGGAAAATCAGTATTCTCTCTCTCTCTCTCATATTGGGAGTGGGAGATAATATGAGAGAGAGAGAGAGAGTGAGAGAGAGAGAAGTAAAATTTATGCATTTCATTCTCCATAACCTGAACGGGTTTTCAAGAAACTAAAATAGGCTTTTCTCTGGAAGCCATTGTATGCACCCTAAAATGGTTGCCTAGACTTTGGGCCCCATTTATTATTTTATCATTTTATCAAATTTATGAATCAATGCTTTGGAATATTTTCAATTCAAATCAATTTCCTTGATCAAATTGTAATTAATTCAATTATTTCAATATTTCCTAAGGTTTGACCATTTTTATCTAATTAAAATATTTAATCTCTTTTAAATAAATAAAATTCATCTTATTTAATTAAGTTCAATTCCTCCCATTTAATTAAATAAAATTCTTCTAATTTATTTAATTGAAAGAAAACCTCTCTTTTAATTAAATAAATAAAAATCCCCACTTCAAGCACTTTAATTGATGAAAAAAGAAATAAATTAAATAAAAATCGCTTTTTCCTCACATCTTTCTAAGTGGTGGGTTTTTGCCTCTTAATCATAGCCTTTGATTTTTGCCTCTTAATCTCAATCGTTCACTTTCCTTTAAAATGAGACCTCTCCTTCTCATTTTGATATTAGAATTTTTAGTATTGTTATGTTGCGGGTTTGGAGAGCAATTTTGGAGAAGCATTTGAGCATTTGAGCTTGGATATTGCAACTTCTCTCTTCTTGTCTCATTCCTTCTTGCATTCATGGCTATTCATATAGATTAGAATCATGTTTATTTCCATAAGTTAATCTTGCATTTGCATTTCCTTTCATAGATTAATATGCATTGTTATCATTTAGATTAATTTCCTTTTATGCATTGTTATCATTTAGATTAGATTTCATTTTCATGCATTTGAATCTCTCGTTTCATGGTGTATTTGCAATAGACATAATTAGGTCAATCTGAGGGTCTTCATTTTACATTTTTACACATCTATGACTAGAGAGCTATGGATCGATATTTGAGGCCTCATTCTTTAGCAACCTTGAATGGAATGATTCATAGAAGTGTGACAACATTTATGCATACATTTTTTGGTGCCCACCGTGGGGCATAATGCTCTTGATTTTCCTCCATTTTATTTAGATCTCAGATTTTCTAATCTTTACATAGTTATTTTATTGAAGTTTTTCAAGCCTAACCCTTGTGCAGATTTGCTTGGAGATGAAAACCCTAGAGTTTCAATGATTTGATCATATCACCCAAACAGCTTGGAGTTTTGGTCTAAAAAATTTTTGCAGGTTGGTGACATATCAGAGAAGCTTCAGTAAAAAATTTAGATTTTTTGGAGGTAATTTGTATTTTTTATGATTTTTTCTTTATTTTTTATAAAAAATCAATTTTTGGCACATATCAGCATATTTTTTAGAAATTTTTACATTTCTAGAAAGGTCTTGAAATTATACAGGGGGTCCATTCATTGTGTTTTTAATTTAGAGGTCATATCATAGCTCATTTGGTCGATTTATAAAAATTGGTCTATTTTGGGAAAGTGGCTCTCTAGGACACAAATGAAAAGATTTTTTTAAAATTCTGACATTTTTTGGAAAGCTCTCTATTTTTTAATAGGGGTCTCTTTTCTATATTTAGGGTTTGGGATCTGAATTCATAGCAAACAAATTAGATCTTGTTGACTAGGTCAAAATTAAAAATTAAAAAAAGGGCATTTAATGATTAGCTTGCACTTATTTTTCACATGGTTCAATGCAT
>MU225102.1:1306079-1324434 GCA_018584345.1 Thuja plicata | reverse complement strand
TTTTTCCTCACATCTTTCTAAGTGGTGGGTTTTTGCCTCTTAATCATAGCCTTTGATTTTTGCCTCTTAATCTCAATCGTTCACTTTCCTTTAAAAGGAGACCTCTCCTTCTCATTTTGATATTAGATTTTTTAGTATTGTTATGTTGTAGGTTTGGAAAGCAATTTTGGAGAAGCATTTGAGCATTTGAGCTTGGATGTTGCAACTTCTCTCTTCTTGTCTCATTCCTTCTTGCATTCATGGCTATTCATATAGATTAGAATCATGTTTATTTCCATAGGTTAATCTTGCATTTGCATTTCCTTTCATAGATTAATATTCATTGTTATCATTTAGATTAATTTATTTTTATGCATTGTTATCATTTAGATTAGATTTCATTTTCATGCATTCGAATCTCTCGTTTCATGGTGTATTTGCAATAGACGCAATTAGGTCAATCTGAGGGCCTTCATTTTACATTTTTACACATCCATGACTAGAGAGCTATGGATAGATATTTGAGGCCTCATTCTTGAGCAACCTTGAATGGAATGATTCATAGAAGTGTGACAACATTTATGCACACAGCCATAACTTCCACATATGAAGTCTGTTTAACTCCATTCAAAAAGCGTAGGAAAGATCTTGAGACAATCTAACACATTATTAACCTATGATCATCTTTAGGCATCAAAATATTTTCTACCATCTATTTGAATCAAGTAAGGTATAAAATAGGTACTCATTATTGTCCATACATGCAATGTATAGGAAAATCAGTATGCTCTCCCTCTCTCATTATTGCCCATACATACAACGTATAGGAAAATCAGTATGCTCTCTCTCTCTCTCTTATTTAGAGAGAGAGATAGAATACTAATTTTCCTATATGTTTCATGTATGGGCAATAGTGTGTGTGTGTGTGAGAGAGAGAGAGAGAGCATACTGATTTTACTATACATTGCATGTATGGGCAATAATGAGTGCCTATTTTATATCTTACTTGATTCAAATGGATGGAAAAAAATGCTGATGTCTAAAGATGATCATAGGTTAATAATGTGTTAGATCATCTCAATATCTCTCCAACGCATTTTGAACAGAGTCAATCAAACTTCGTATGTGGAAGTTATGGCTTCCAGAGTAAAGCCTATATTAGTTTCTTCAAAACCCGCTTGGGTTATGGAGAAAGTTTTACTTCTTCAAAACCCGATCGGGATTTGAAGTACTTTTTTCTTTTTGTAACCCGATCGGGTTATGGCTTGGGAAGAGTTTTGGAAAATGACCCAAAGGCTTGGAGGCTCATTTTCCCTCCATTTTTGTTCTTTTAGATATTTTTTCATCTTGTAGGATGAATTCTCGACTTTATCTTCATTAGGTTTTCAATTTGTCAATTGGGTATCTTTATAATGTTCACCATAATCTCATACGTCTTCTTAGCTTTCTAACCATATAAATTTTTCTATTTTTGGACAACATTAGCATAGTAAGCATTAATTTTCTTTACCAGTGTCTTGATTGTCCTCGCAGACATATGTCTACCTTTTTTTAAATAACTTTTGATATACTTAATTAAAATAAAAATAAATTACATATTATTGTTCTAAACCTGATTCTATACACTTTTATAAAAAAAAAAATTTCATTTTCGATTATTTTGATGCAAGTTATGCCTAGCGCACAAATAGGTACCAAATGTTCAGGATGCGATCACAGAAAAAAAAATCTTAATAAAAAAATTATAAAAAAATACACAACTTCTAGATCTCACTCTTACCTATCATCCTACAAAAGGGATTTAAAAAATATTGAAGATAACTCTATCTTTTGTACTGTGCACGGAAACAACTATGTTCTATTTTTCCAAAAAAATCAGGAATATGTTTTTACGCGCACAAGATTTTACCCTCTTAATATTATATTTTTTAAAACAAATTAGTGTTTTAGAAACTAGATTCAAAGTACTACAATTTTTATTTTTTACATATCTTTTTATTTTGAGTGCATGACCCTCAACTACCTATTCCAAGATTAGGTTTACCCAATTTCAAAAAAAAATGTTTCCACTTATACCCCCCTTTTTGGTCCACAACTTGGTGCACACACCCTATAATGTTTGTATATTCCATTTTGGGCCAGCTTGCGAGTCACAATTCAACCCTCGCATATGCTTCAGCTCTGTCTATATATTCTTTGTTTATCCTGCACCGTCTAAATGGTGAGCTCATTGCGCTCTATGCAACAAAAGCCCCAAATGTGAAACTCATCCGAGAAAGACGTCTGCCTGGTTTAAACTCAGCACCTTGCTAGTTTTGGCCATGGTGGTTTTCTCTCTCCTCCGTCAAGTTAGTCTTAATGGCAGGTTAAGTTTTCCATGCGAGCATGCAAGTCCGGCCTAGGTGGCATTTATTTCCTTGTGTGTTTGGACAGTTGTCAGTGTTAATGCCATTACTCCCATTACTGCGTGGCCACGTCACTCTCCCACGTTAACATAATATAGCTCATTTATGGTCACGTCAGTAACAGTTAGTTTTCTGGACTCTGGATCTTGAATTCCACTATGCTCTTTGTTTTATTTTTATCGCACGAGCTAAAATCCCCAGAGACTTGGGTAGAGATCAAATTCTCAACTCTTTCTTATTATATGTATATCTTTTGTGGGGTTTAACGTGAACTAACAATTCTTTCAGGAACAAATGTAAAGTGGTGGTGAAGATATTTGAGATCCAAAATAATGCAATGTTTTTATGTATAAATACTGATGGTCATCTTGTCTTGTAGGTTGTCGAAATATCACTCATTAATCATGTCGGAGGCATCTGCATCATCCCCACCAGGGAGTCTAGAACTCCCCACCACTGCTGCAACCAGGGAAGCTATCAGAACAAAGGCTGAGAAGGCCTTAGAAAAACTCCCATTGACTATGAAATATCTTAAGGGGGACACTATTTTGGGATCGAAGGTTGATTCCAAAATTAATTTTATCACTGACACAAGTGTCAGTGCATGGGCCGAAATGCAGGCCCTAGTAAAAATAATGTTCATTCAACAATTTTTCAGGGATCAATTGGCCCTCAATGTTGTGGCCTCTATGATCCTTAAAGATGCTTGCTTCCCCTACTCCATGCAAGCCCCAGAGCTCATCCTCACTTTGGTAGAACACTACAATACAGTCGTCTAGGTTGTCATGTTGTCTTGCCCAGTCCCCACTAGATACCCAAACCCCATGGTGCCTCTGGATGCTGCAACTTTTGTTGCGGGGCTGGGGATTCCCCAATTTGATGACATGGCCATTCTCACCCAGGCTTTGGCCTTGGAAGAATTCCATAAGTTAGACCTCATGGCCTGACAGTACCTCAACAACAACTAGCTCAAGGTGCCAAAGAAAGATTTTAAAAAGATGAAATTGGAGATCTCCTGGACCGAATTCAAAGAAAGCATGCAAATGGGGATCATCGCACTATGAAAAATCTTTGGAGAGTCCCATGCCTGAGAATTCTCAGCATGGATGTACTATTTCTTGCTCGGCATCACCTTCAGTGAGAAGAATTTTGACTAGGCCACCATCATTGCAAACCATGTGGAATCCCAACTCTAGAAGGTCCTCCGGACCCCCAAATTCTACATGACGTCCTATGTTTTATGGGCACTAGCACAACAATGCCTCGTGACTCAGGGATTACT
Organism: Thuja plicata; assembly: GCA_018584345.1. Lineage (NCBI taxonomy): Eukaryota > Viridiplantae > Streptophyta > Pinopsida > Cupressales > Cupressaceae > Thuja > Thuja plicata. The sequence goes on along the minus strand of MU225102.1, from coordinate 1,320,768 downwards.
TACAATAGATGTGCTTGGGACTGGCATAGGCCAGAATGCTCCATCGGATTATTTCCCATAGATCCAATGGGAGGCTAGTTTCCTCAGCTTTTGTTGAGTCAATCATGTCTTCATTTACTGCAACCTCCTTGCACCTACTCGGGACATCGGATACTGGATCTCTAAGGAGGAAATGGATTTGGTCAGTTCTTATGGCCGCTATTACATCCAATACCAACAACACACATACATTCGGGTGACCGGCTTCTCTGAGAAACCCTACTTATTGCCCAAACACTATGGTGATAAGATAATTCTTTTGGAATACTGCTGACAGATTTTGGAGCTGCACACCCTCTTCACGGTGAAGAAGGTGACCAATGTCCCATTCCCAGTCATTTGTGATAATTATACGTGCAACTTCACAGCTACCAAAGAGGCCGATGGAGAACTTAAGAGTCTTGGGTTGGCAGAGTTTTATATAGAGAAGAAGAATTTTGATCTGCTAGGCAAAATAGTAGCAACACTTCCCCGGGCAGCTCCCCCACATGAGTTCCACTTAGAGGATTTCTAGAAAGATTGTCAAGATGACTTTGAAGTCCAGAGCAGGCATTTTTTCCAGATGACGTAGGGGATGATGAAGCGGTTGGAGCTTTGAAAGTTCCCCAAGGACTTTTTAGATACCAGGTCTATAGAAGACTTGCAATATAAAGAAAAAGGAGTAGATAAGATGACCCTTCCTCTGATGGATTGGGAGGCACAGGAGGGCCTGACAATAAAGGACCTCACCCATAATGTAATTAAATGTAGCCATGCGTATTTCCAAAAGGCGTGTCCAAAAAGTACTCACAAAGCTGGCCCATTTGTGCGAGGTTCAACTTTCAGGGCCAGAACCTCCTTGCAAGGTGAGGATAGAGGAAAAAGGAAAATGGGGACCCCATCCCAAGTCCCGTCTATGGTTCCCATAGTGGAACAAATGAAACAAACTCTGGTGGCATTACAACAAATGAAAGACAAATTAATCACCCAGTTGGCCACCCCGACCATTATGACTGGATCTGTCCGCCCTCGCACTTCTCCTTAACTTGCAACATTAATGGTCTGAACAATAGGAACTAGAGTGGAGGAAGAACAGACAACCATGTTAGATGCAGGGCCCCTATTGGTAACAAGGAGGAAAAAGAAAAGAACAGTTGATCCTCAGCCAAAGGTGGAGCCAGAGCTCAGGATGCCTAGCATCCCTAAAATACAGATCATCTCCTCAAACTCCCCAGAGCTGGACAATCAACCCAAGGATCCCCCAGAGACCTCCCCTCTACATGATGATTTTGATGACATATTCAGGACAAATGAACTCGTTAACCTATAGGGGGTATCAGGAAGGCAATAGAAAAAATAGCTACCCAGGAGGAAGTGGTGATTCCTACTGAAAAGGAGACCCCAGAGAAAGAAGCAACCACAGAGCAGGAAGCCCGAGTTGAGAAAGAAAAAGAGCCTGAATAGGTAGATGTCTCCAATGTTTCAGAGATACAGGTCCCAGAGACCAACACTGCGGAGGAAAGACAAGTGCATAATGAGAAATAGATAACTACTGAGAGAACCAGACCTACGGGAGAAACCGTAATCTCAGCCGCCATGCTTTAGACACTGCCTCCTACCCCAAAGAAGGTAACATTTGGTGAGGTAATCAAAGTGGCCCAAACACTTAATCTTGGCCCTGTAGCTCTGCCACCTCAAAAAAATACACCAATGAAGGAGAACATTCTGGCAGAAGAAGCCGACGAAGGACATCAAAAATAGCAAGGTGAGCGGCAAAACCCCGGGAATACAGATATAGAATCTGACGCTGCTAAAGATGTGGATGTCGGGGTAGATGATACTAATGCCACTAAGGTGGATAATGTAGGTGATCATGAAAATATAGGAAAAGAGTTTGAAGAGACTCGAAACATTAGGGATGCGCAAGAGAACCCCAGAGGGGATTTACAGGATCATACTCTGGAAAAAAGGCCACTCCTAGCCCACCACAATGGCTAGTGGATTCAAGAAAAAGGAAGGCCCTAGCACCGGCCAATGCTCATCTCTCTTTGGTAGAGATGATGGTGCAAGCGTAGAATCCCCCTAAGTCAAAGAAGGCCCGGATAGTCCATACCCTCCAAACTGGGCTGGGTGGAGACACAGTTGCAATAGTTGCAACACCTCCCCCAAAGGCAGATGCAGTGACAATGAAGGTCATAGATTATGCAATCATGGAGATATCTCTGGGGAAGAGGGGAAAGCAGGGTGAATTGGACCTACTAAAAGAAGCAGTCAAGGCGGTAGAAGCCTGCTATGAGAAGGAAGCCCAGAAACTCAAAGAAGAAAAGGAAAAGAATGTAAATCTTATCGGGCTATGGACAGAGCTTGCCCAGCTCATCACTATCATTTGTCTGAAAACTTCAATGTCTGGAGCACCACTCCCATAGGGTGATATAGATTTTCTTAGAGGAATGAAGAGGAAAGCACAGGCAGTTGATGATTGGGTAGCTGAACAGGCGGGAAACATCTGGTGTTTCCTGGTAGCCACGCTCCTAGACCTGTACACAACACATAATGTTCTACACCAAGCCATAACTACCATTACCATCTGGGAAGGAGAGACTAAATGGTATAAGGCCTAGATGGATGAGTTAGGAGAACTCATGAGTCTTGGGGAAGAGATTGTTACCGAGGCTGGAATTTTGGGAGAGGAGTTCTTCAATTTTGTCCGGACCTAGCACTCTAGACTTGATCTCACATTGGAGATAATCAAGCAACTAGTAGGGGCCCTATGGGACAAGGTTCTTGAGATAGATTATTCTTTAAATTTATAAAAGGTATTTATTTCAAGGGTTTCAAGAGTCAATCTCTTTAGTATAGAAACATGTACTCCAGAGGAATACATTGTGGGGAAGTTTGGCAAGCTAATGGAGTCTTGATACCAGTCCCCGGAGGGAATGGACAGAGCAAAAATTTCATGCATATCACAAATGGTGCTCCGGGGTCATGATGCGGAAAAGATGGCCACATAATTTAAGGCAAGTAATCCAAATCTAGGCGAATAGGTGGAGGTGGCCAAATACCGTTGGGCCAGCCTCAAGAATATTGATGAGGATGGAATTGCCCAGATCCTAGAAACATTCAAGAATAGTAAGGAACAATAAGGTTCTCTGGATTCTAGATATTTTCACCAACAGGGTGTATTATTGTGAACATTATTTATTCTTTGAGCGCAAGCTCCTAGATCTCGGATTCCAAGATCCAACAATTTTGTATTCTTTTGATGACCTGCATCCAGGTTCCCCAGAGCTGACCGGTCATTATCAAGCAGTTAATAAGTAGTTCAGAAGGTGGTTGATTCTGATAAGGTATAGATATGATTCTGACAGGTGGTCTTCCCAAGGTGCCACCCCAACATGAAACACCTAGCGTGTCGGAGATAGTGAGCTTCTTTTGCATTGATGAGGCATGTAGCCTCGATCCCTGGGGGATCAGATTTCTTCTATTCTTCCTCTGGCTCTCTTCTTGAGGCTAATTCTTCCATACCTCTTTTCTTGTCTTATTCTTTTGACATGTCAGACCTCTGTTCTTCTTGAGGTTGTTGTAAAATGGTGCAGGTAGTACCAGCCACCAGAAATCATATTTTATTGTTGAGTGTAAAGTTAGATTAGGTTAACTTTAGGGCAAAGATGTGTGTATAAATAATAAGTCCGACCTCATTCCAAAGGTTGGCAGAATTGATGATTTTGCAGTCCATAGCTATAGCACTTTTAGTATTTCATTTCTTGTAGTTGCAGAGCTTAATGCTCCTTAGTTCTTAGAATTTCTTAGTAGATAGATGCTCCTTTGTAGCCACTGTTGATGTACGCACCAGTGATTGCTGGAAAACCATTAATAAAGAAGGAAGGATTCTCAAAATGTTCTTGTTGGTCTTCTGATCTCTAAGTTAATACTCTTTTGTGTTGTATGTTTCTGATGTCCATTGCTCTAATGTTTTAAGTAGATTAACGACCTCATTTTCTCCTCACTATTAAATATGTATGAACTAATGGTTCCGTATGCATTCAGTATTTAGTGTAGCATGTTAGAGTATTTAGTGTAGCATGTTAGAGCATGGTTGATATTTTAAATGTATTTGTATAACTATAGGTAGAATGAATACTTATAACCCTGGCCTATCTTTTGAAGTTTATTTGGTAAACTGATGCATGCTTGCAGGAAACCTAACCTAACAAAATCCCCAAAGAAGATGAGCCAAGAGAACTAGCTATCCCCCCCAAACAAAATAGTCACACTCCCAACTGAGCCCCCACACTATCGAGACCCGAATCTCACATGCTTGAAGGCCCAGAGAATTTATTCCCTAGACAACCTTTATAGGTGAAGTTGGCCAGTACCCCAGTACCCGGTGACAACTTACACTCTGTTGGCGGTCCGGTCACAAAGTCCCATCAACATAAACTGGCACTAGATGGAGGGCATGAGCTCATCCCCTTCTAAGGATTTAGACTTTACACTGCCCGAGGGTTCCCCAAGCCATAGTTTTAGGAAGTAGAAATTTAGTGGGATTGGATCTTTTTCACCTACGTGATTCAAAAGAGTCCTTAGATCAACCCCCAATCCCGAAAGGTTTATTGAACTCAAGCCTCCTGCCTGAAAGAAAAAGACCCCAAAATCCAAACAACCAGCTAACATTTCCTGGGGATCTACTACATCTCAAAATACCCAAGTCTCCTAGACAACCCTGGGGACTAATGCTCAGTCTAGCCAAAACCCAACTCCCCCGATGGCTTCATATTTTGATAACTCTGGGTCCCCAATGGGACAGTTTCCTGGTGCTACCAATGATCTTCCTACGCACCTAGAAATGATCTACCCTTGATATGAGAACTTAGGCTCATGAACCGTAGAAGAGCATCTACAGGCATAAAAAGATTCCATGAACTGACACTGGATCCAACATCACGACGTTGTGACCCGGATGTTCCCTCTATCTTTAGGACAGAACGAGATGAACTGGTACCTTAACCTGCCTACCAACTCCATCAACAGTTGGCAAGACATGGAAGACACCTTCCTAGCGGCCTTCTACGTACATGTGGACCCAGCATGGTCCCACAGCTAGTTTATCTCCATCAGGAAGAAACTGAAGGAACCCCTTGCAATATTTAACCATCGGTTCCAACGTGCCTTGAAGCAATGCATGGGTCCCTTCATCCCATCTGCAGATGTAACCATCCAGAAATACCTTAATGTGATAGACCCTTTTGTTTCCACTCTCTTATGGAGAACCACAACCCCTACTGACTAGGACACTCTAGCAAAGGATTACAACCTAGCCTTGGAGCTGTCTCGCGGTCTCAACAAAACTCCCAGCAGGATTGGGTAGAGCATGCCTTTCAACATGATATCCACTGGAACTTCTTACATTGGGGGATACAACCCCAATCAAGCAATGGGTGCCCCAATGATGGCCATGCATCCCCCACTACCACCAATAGACCAGAAATCACGGTATGTATACCCATTGCAAGCATAAACAATACTGGGTCTGGAATTTGTTCCCTGGAACCAGCCGCAGCAAATGCAATAACCATCAACCCAACCATCTAGAGTGCTTTTCTTCCAGTCACCCGTGGCTGGAGGATTTCCACCCTTAACTCTGGGAACTACTTCCACTTTCCCTGGGAACCAACTGCAACAACTGTCACACTATGACACGAACACCTAGCTGTCTGCCAAGGTTGAATCCCTCTGGCGAATATTGTCCTCACTGACTATGGACATGGGACAGATGAAGGCAGGGTCTTTTACACCCCACAAACCCAATTCCCAGAGAGGGAATATTTTCTCCTGCCAATGAAATACCAATGCCAAAGGAAGAAATTACAACAATGGGCCTCAGCCCAACTAACAATAATGGAATAAAAATGAAAACGTCAGAGGTCCTCCTCTGAACCAAAACACCACTCAGGGCAGTGTTGGACCCAACCATTCCATGCAGCTTGCAGAATTCTACCCCCTGACCAACTAGTGTAGATTGCACGCCACTAGTTCTCACTCTGAGGTGAACTATGCCACGCTAAATAAGTTCATCATGATCTCCCAACTAGACACATAACAAATTTTTGATCCTACTCCCCCGAAAGCACCTACGCAAGAGCCCACTTATGATTCCTTCACCTATGAGACTATTTTCTTTGGGAAAGACAAGAAAGACAAAGAAGAACCTAAATTGTAGGGGTTCTTTGATGAATCTATTATGGCCTTTGAGGCCAACGCCTTCACCAATCCGCGAACTCCCTACAACACCCAGAGCCAGGCTGGTAAAGGACTAGTTTACATGCCTACACCACCCAAAGACACCCCTCCCCAGAAAAACACCACTGATCGCTCCTTCCCACTAAAAGGGTCTAGCTCTAACCAAGCTAAGGACCCAGCCAAGGGAAGCCAATGATTCTTGGGGGGGTTTGATATCACAAAGGCGTTAGAAAGGACCACCACCTCCATGGCTCTGATGGAGGTTTTTCTGAACTATCTCGAGTAGAGGAAGTCTCTTCTAAAGCTCTTGGGAAACCCAGAATCTATCAGTCTCCCACCAAAGACTGTCACTTTTGATGATGCCAACGCGGTTGTCTTCTAGGGAAATACTAAGGATCCTTCCTTCCTACTAGGCTTGAACATACAAGCAAATAACCTACACAATTGCTTGGTCAATTCTGGTACTTCGGGCAACATCATGCCTTTATCCATATGCCAGAAGCTCAGACTCCATCCCACTCCATCTAAAGTTATAGTAGTCCAACTGGACAAAACTGCTATAAAAATGGTAGGTGAGTTGAAGAACATTCAGATTCAGCTCATCTAACACCCCTGGATATCAAGCATAATTGACGTCCAAGTGGTGGACATCCCAGAGACTTATGTGATGTTGTTGATTCAGAATTGGTCTAAGTCCCTTAATGGGTATTTCTCCACCGACTTCTGCCACTTGTGGCTCCTCTGGGAGGGGGAGTCTAATCAGATCTGGGTAGAAAGTGAACCAAGGATGAAACGGGCCCTTGCCAAAGTCGGGAGGGTGAATAAAGTCCTTTTCTCTAAGACCTCCCTGGGGGTGTACCGACCCCTACAGATCCTCACATTTTATTTTGCCCCCGGGATGGATCCCATAGTTTCTCAGAGAACACAGGACCTGGATAAAAAACTAAGGGGTGAGGTCAACTCACAAGGTATTGCAACAACTCCTACTACACTCTTGTCTGACACTTGGTGTCAGATGCATTATCAAAAACATTCTGAACTAGAGTGTGAGCCTTGCATCGTTGCTGCCACCTGTCACATCCATTCCCTCTGGGAAAAAGAACACAATTCAAACATGTCTGGACCTAGTAATCCATCTAGCAGCACCCCCATAGTATCGTTGGTCTGGAAAAATAAACAAGAGACTTCCCCAGAGGTAAATCTCACCCACGTGACATCAGAGCCAGAGGAAACTCCTCCCAAACTCCCTAAAACTAACCCAAATGTCACTTTGCCTTCCCAGCCCCAGACAACGAATAGTGACTTGTGGGCCTTGAAGTTTGATGGGTCCCAATCTAACCAAGGTTGCGGGGCCGGAGTGGAATTGATCAACCCGCAAGGGAAATCCTTCCTTGTGTCTTATAGGCTACAATTTAACTGCATGAGAAATGTCACAGAGTATGAGGCCTTGGTCCTCGGACTCCTATTTTCACTAAGGAAAGGAGTCACCAACCTCCGGGCATTGGGTGATTCAAAGTTGATCATTAAGTAGGTCCGGAGCCAATACACTTTTCACGATAAAAGGCTAGTCACATACTGTAACTGGGCATGGAGCCTCATTAAATATTTTTATGCCTTCAACATTGAACTCATCCCCCAAAAAAGAAACTACGTTCCGGATGCCCTTTCTATATCTGCCAGCACCCTAGAGCCAATGGCTGGCTCCTGGCTCTAAAAATTCTTTGTTGAGATGGTCCCCACCCTGTCCATTCCAGATAATGTCACTGACTTTCAGGTCTTTGAGGATGATCAACATATTCTGGCCTTCATAGCCAATGTTGGTGTTTTTGAGGACCAGATAGTAGAAGAAAAAGATCACAAAGATACCAGGCAAGGTGAAGAAGATGATGGGATCATATACTTTCCAACCAACACCATCTCTAAGGGGATGGTAGTGCTAGAATGTATCTTTGATTTGGACCCTCGGGGTCAGGAAAATATATCATCCTCCTCTGAGGTAGGTAAATTTAAGAAAGTTAACATTGGCTAGGCCGATGAAGAAAATTTGGTACACATTGGCACCTCCTACTCCCCAGAGGAGAAGGAGAAGATTCTCACGGTTATCTGAGAATACATTGATGTAATTGCATGGGGGTATGAGGATTCAAAAACCTATGAAACATCCATCATGACCCATACCATCCCACTGAAACCTGATGCTAAGCCCTTTCAGCAAAAGCAACGATTGGTAAACCCACTGATCGAGCCTCTAATTCATTGGGAGGTTCAGAAGCTACTATCAGCCTAAATTATCTTTCCTATTTGGCACACTACATGGGTTTCCAACCTTGTCCCTGTGAGGAAGAAAAGTGGCGAGATCTTATTTTGCGTGGATTTTCACAACTTGAACAAGGCATCTAAGAAGGATAATCACCCTCTCCCCTCATTGGATGAGGTATTACAAATCGTGAAATGATCATAAATGATGTCCTTCCTAGATGGGTACTCCGGGTATAACCAGTTCATGGTTAAGTATGAGGATAGAGACAAAATGACGTTCACCACCAAGTGGGGTATATTTGCATACCAGAGGATGCCCTTTGGCCTTATCAACATGGGGGAAACATTCCAAAAGGCTATGGACATTACGTTTGAGGGCCTAGTGAATAAATGCATAATCATCTACATGGATGATTTGATCGTCTTTTCCCAAGATAGGCGTGATCATTGTGCCCACCTTGCCCAAATTTTTGAGAGATGTCATCGGTATGGAATATCCCTCAACCCTAAGAAATGTATATTTGGGGTTACTGAAGGGAACCATCTCGGGCATATTGTCTCAGAGAAGGCTATATCTATTGACCCTAAGAGAGTTGAAGCACTGCTAAATCTACAGATGCCCAGTAGTAAGAAATAAATGAGATCTTTCTTTGAAAAGATAAACTTTGTCTGGCGGTTCATCACTAGATTCATCGAGATAGTGAAACCACTCAATGATATGATGAAGAAAGATACAAAGATTGAGTGGAGTCCTGAAGAAAAGCGGACATTCACCCAGATTAAGAAAACAATTATAGAGGCAACAATCTTGGCTAGTCTGGACTATTCCCTCCCTTTCCACATATACTCCTTTGCTTTGGTTCATTCTACCATAGCAGTTTTGACCTAGAAGGTCGAAGGGGAAGAACGACCAATAGCTTTCATGAGCTCCCCCTTTAAGAATGTCGAAGTCCAGTATTCACCTTTGGAAAAATAGGCCTTTTCTCTCATTCGCATCTTGAAGAAATTCTGACATTACATTCTTCGGAGTAAAGTGCACGTTATCATCTCAGACCAGGCTATTAAGTCTCTGCTCCTGTAGAGTGAATTGGGTGTGTTAGTAATAACTGAGAGGGGGGGTGAATCAGTGGCCTCAATAATTTATACTTCAAACTTAACCACCAATCTATAAACCTCATATTATTATATCCCTACAATATGTATGCCATAAAATATTAATAATTATTAACTGTTTGTCAGTTTTCTCTATCAATCCTTATTCTTTCTTGATTACCAATAAGTATTATAACTATTTACCGAAACTAAGTAAATAAGCAGAGTATGCCGATCAATCCAGAGTTAGCTATGTAAGATACAAAATAGTAAAGAAATGAATCATACACATATAACACATGAATTTTTAACGTGGAAACCCTATTAAGGGAAAAACCATTGGGACTGGTACCCCAAATTTTCACTCTTCTAAAGTGAGCCCTGTTAGGAGCCAACCCTGTTAAAGGTTACAAACACACTGTTAAGTGCAATCTTGTTAGAGGATTTTATACATAGAGGTTGTCACTTAGTATCAGGCATCTGTTTCTACCATCCTTGAATCATCCTCCTTCTTAAACTACCAATAGGTATCAGGAAAGTCCAATTCTACTTTCATGAATCAACCTTTTTGGCGCTCCTTGATATGTACCTCAATATCTAGAAGACTGTTAAGTCCTACTCGGTTAAGAGAATTGATGCTTCAATGGTTAAACTAAAACACTATGACCTATTCATATTGCAACTTTGAATTGTAGATTTTCATATCTATTTAAATAAATTACCTCTCTGACCAATGTATTAATTCAATCCTTGTTCTCCATACTTTCTGCTTTATGATGTTGTGCTCACTGTTCATCGGTGTCTACAGAATTCCTTAGCTCTTCCTTCACCTTGTTTGATCAGCACTGCCTGAAGTTGTTCTTCATCAGTTTCTCTTCAGCATCCTCTTTCTATTCACTCCCCTTAATCCCATTTGTAAATGAATTAAGCTTGTCTCTTATATAGACATGATATTCATTGTTTCTTGATGCTTGATTCTTGGCGTGATAAAAAATCCAGCCAATTAGATTTAAAGCATAATCATAATTTGTCTCGTAGATATCTTCTTGCCAACTGTACAAATCATCTTTAAATCAATCACTTATCTCTGGTCGAATAAAATAAAGTAGACAACCAATTAAGTCTATTTTTAGCTCTGCCAGCTAGATATTTTGTCATTTTCTAAACTCTTTGTTCCATCTGTCACCACTATTGTTAGTTGTCAGTGACAACTGACAGTTCCATCGGTGAGACTCTAGTTAGCTTTGTGATCTCCATCCATCGGGCATCATTGGAATTTTACTCGTTAGGCAGCCTTCTGACTTTGCTCGTCAGGCATCACTGTGGTTTTGCTTCATTAGGCGACACTATGCTTCTGATCATCAGGTATCACTATGACTGTTCTTCTTTGTTTTGACCTATGGTGTGCACTCTGTCGATGTTGTTTGTCACTTAGTGAATACTTGACTTTTATGCATTTCTAAAAGAATAACCTTTGTTCCTTTGATTCTCTGAAGTCTTTGGCATTATGTACATGACCGTACAAATGATATTAAGTTGACATCAATGACAATACAATACATTAATTGATTTAATGTCTTACATTATCTTCAACCTAACATTTTCAAACAGTCAATCAATTACATGTCATCAATCTCTCCCTTTGGCATTGATGGAAACATACTATATTATCACACTATACTATTTCTAATACAATATGAAATACAACAATTGAGATTCATCATACTACCAATCTTTTTGTTCTGATAACCGATAAATGTTTGACCATCGGTAAGCTCTATTTTAGCTTAGATTTTATTCTTGCAGCTCTCTTTATTCTGATGTGTTGTGCTCTTTTCTTGTGTCAATTTCTCTCCTTGACTATTCTTCTCTTTTGATGTATTTTTCTCTTGTCAGCAGCTCTCCCTTTGTATAAACTTTTCATACAATTTCTCTCCCTAAGGATATAATCTCTCCCTGTTGGAGTAATGTGATAATGGATAATCTCTCTCCCTTTCCAAAAAGATCTGATAGTATGGATAATTTCTCTCCCTTTGACAACAATTCCAAATAAATATTTTACAAATATCTAACATTCATTTCAAACAATCATTTCTCTCCATCCACAATATATTCCTTGAATTTCCCTTATCCATCAGCAATATTACAATATGTTCTGGTGCTCGGTGAAGATATGTACTTGTCTATATATAGATGTAGCTTTGAAGTTCATCTCTTTGCTTGCATCAACATGTATGATATTCTGATATTATGTAGCCTGATGCAGCCTTCTAGTCAATTTACTGACTAGTAGACAAGGGTTTGACCCCTAGTCTCTTTCTCAAGTATTCAAATGCATCCTTGGGCAGTGGCTTGTAAAGATATCAGAAAATTGTTCTTTGGATTGCACATACTCAAGTGTCACTTCCTTTTCTTGAGCTTGTTCTCTCAAACAATGATACTTGATGGCAATGTGTTTATTCTTAGCACGCATGAGTGGATTCTTGGAAATTTTTATTTCACTGGTGTTATCACAATAGATAATCACTGGTTCTAAGATCTTCATATGCATGCCTTCTAGTACCTATTTGATCCATGCAATATTTGAGAAATTTGAAGCAGCAACAACATACTCTACTTCTACAATAGACTAAGAGATGCATCCTTGCTTCTTGCTAATCTATGTGAAAATTTTGTCACCCATAAAGAATGCTCCTCCAGTTGTTCTCTTCTCGTCATCAAGATGTTGAGTCCAATCAGCATCAGTAAACATGTTAAGTTCAAATTTTCCTTCTTTTCTATACCATAAGCCATGTTCCTCAGTATTCTTCAGATATCTTAAAAAAAATTTCACAAAAGTCATATGTGATTCCCCGGGGTTAGCAGAAAATCTAGCAAAAATTCCTACTACATGTGCAATATCTGGTCTAGTGTGTACAACATACATGAGTTTTCCAATCATTAATCTGAACAAAGTCTGATTTACCTCTATTGTCTTGTCCTCCTTTGTAAACTTACATCCAGTAGCCATCGGTGTTCTAACTGGTTTGGAATCTTCCATCTTGAATATTTTCAGGACCTCTTTAATGTATTTGGACTGTGTAATGAAAATACCTTCACTTTGTCGAATGATTTGTAAACCAAGAAAGAACTTGATCTCTCCAAACATAGACATCTAAAACTCTTTGCTCATCTCATTAGAAAATTATTTTCATAGCATATCATTGCCTCCAAATATGATTTCATCAACAAATATTTCAGCAATCAAAGTGTTAGCATCAGTATCTTCCCTCAAATAAAGATTACTGTTTTCACTAGTCCTTACAAATCCAATACTTATAAGATAGGAATGAAGTCATTCATACCAGGCTCTAGGAGCTTGTTTCAATCCATACAAGGCTTTATGAAGTCTACATACCATGTTTCTCTTGTATGGATCTGCAACCCCTTCTAGTTGCTCAATGTATACCTCTTCTTCAAGTATTCCATTTAGAAATGCTGACTTGACATCCATCTGGTATACCTTGAATCCTTTGAATGCAGCATAAGCAAGTAGTATTCTTACACCTTCTAGCCTAGAAATGGGTGCAAAGGTTTCTCCATAGTCAATACCTTCCTCTTGTGCATACCCCTTGTATACTAGTCTTGCTTTGTTTCTTGTGAGTTCTCCATTCTCATTCAACTTATTCTTGAATATTCATTTAGTACTCTTTTTCTATTAGCTTGATCATCATTTTTTCCTTCATTTTGTTCTTCATCACCTTGCACATTATTTTGATCATTATCCTGACCGTTAGTATTTATAGCCTGACCATCGGTTACAACATCCTGTTGCTCAGGAATTAAGCATTGTTGCTTGGGCAAAGTGTTGGGTTCTTCACAGTATATAAACTTGTTGTAGTCTTCTAGTTCTTTTGTGCCTTTCATCTCATTCCTTTCTACAAATTCATCTATCTTTACATTTGCACTTTCACAAATTTTTTTAGAGGTCTTAATAAGACATTTATAAGCCTTGCTTTTGGTGGAATACACTAGAAAGATACCTTCATCACTCTTGGTGTCAAGCTTTCCAGTTATATTAAGATATAACATTGACTACCAAAGATTTTGAAGTAACTTACATTGGGTGTTTTACCATACCATAGCTCATAGGGTGTCTTCTTTTTGTCCTTCTTCAATTGTACTCTATTTAATGTGTAGACAGTAGTACTGACAGCTTCCCTCCAGAAGATTTGGGTGATTCCTTTTTCTATCATCAGTGTTCTAGCACAATCAACTACGGATCTATTCCCTCTCTCAACAATCCCATTTTGTTGTGGTGTTCTTGGTGCAGAAACCTATCTTTTTATACCATGCTCATTACAAAAATTAGTGAATTCATCTGATATAAAATTTCCTCCTCTATCTAATCTCAAGCATTTCAAATCCTTACCACTTTGTTTCTCTACCATAGTCTTATACCATTTAAAAATCTTGAATGCTTCAGATTTATCTTTTAGAAACATAACTGCCATCATTCTAGAGTAATCATCAACAAAGAGAATAAAATATCTCTCTATAATAACTCTTTGTCCTCATTGGTCCACATAGGTTAGTGTGGAATAATTCTAGAATATAATCGGATGTATGGGTTTTAATTTTGAAACTAGACTTTGTCATTTTACCTTTTTGACAATTCTTGCACATGATGTTGTCGGGCTTTGTCATTGTCGGTAAGCCTCTTACATTTCTCCTTCTTATTTTCATCATGTTTTCAAAACTCACATGGCACAATCTTTTGTACCACAACCATATGTCTTCATTTATAGTCATTAAGCAAGTGGTGTTAGTATCATTAAGATAGAATAAGTTACCTTTTTTCTGTTCACGGGTACCAATCAATCTTCCTGATTCACTGAAGATCTTTGCCTTCTTATTCTCAAATGCTACTTTGTGACCTGAATTATTCAGCTGAGAAACACTCAATAGATTATGATTCAATCCTTTTACCCAATAAGCATTTTCACATTTAATCAGGTTATTCAACATTATAGTTCCTTTACCTTCAACTGGACAAGGTGTATCATTACCCATTCTTACTATACCACCATTATAATACTCA
>MU225102.1:1209997-1222490 GCA_018584345.1 Thuja plicata | reverse complement strand
ACAAATTATTCATTATTTTTGTGGTAAAATTAAAAAAATTACAGAAAAAAAATATTAAAAACATTGAAATATTAATCTTACTCACAAAAATGCAAAAAAAAAAATCCAATTCCAATTCTAGTTGTGTTGAACCAAACGCAGAATTGGCATCTTCTCAGTCCTATTCCAGGTGAACCAAACAGGACAAGCCCATATTCTAGAATTCGTTTTGAGTATAGCACAAACCTAGAATGGAAGGCAATTCCAGAATTGGCAATTCCAGCATGCATAAATTCCGCCAACCAAACGGGCCCTTAGAGTACACGACCAGCCACTCAAAAGGATATAGTTGATTGGGTGAATTAATGTACCTAATATTCTCATATCAACAATATGGTCTAAGTTGTAGGTTTGGTAGTTTCTAAGTGTTGTTGCCTCTCATTATTTCATTTCTATATAATCTTTATCAAATGATATTGTTATGAATTGCATTCATATTTTTGTAAAGGTTATTAAGAATTTATCTTTTGTAAGAATGTTGAAAATAGTTTGAAGTTCTATTAGAGTTGTTTTTAACTAAGTCTTCGAAGAATGGTGTATTTTTTGTAGTGCGATTCGGAATGTTTTGAATTTTGTAGATGGTGGGATTATAATTAAAACAAGATCCTTATTTAATTATTTTACAATTTGGTCAATATTTTTAAATGAAAAATAGTCACATTTTGGATAGTACAATTGTTTTTTATTAAGCAAAACAAGTTTTACAAGGTTCCTGAAACTCGAAACAGAGTTGAAAAAATAACAATATGCCCAAATCTTAAACGAAACATAAACTAAAGACAAAACAGACCAACAAAGGCCAGAGCAAAAAAACAAACCGAGCTTCTAAAAAAGCAAATAACACAGGTACAGCGAAAAAGATCAAGGACCCTCAAGATAAGTCCACCATCAGGGTGGTCGCCTTGGCCTCAAGCAGCTCCATATTAGTAGCTGAATCCTTGATCTTCGATCTTCTGTAGATCGATTTCCATATCCTTATCCTTTATCTTCTTAGTTCTGTCTCTAGTTCTCTTGCTGGGACCCTGATCAATGTTTTGTTCTTTCTCCACACCCATGTTGTCCGCATCCGTCCCATCTAATTTTTCCTCCAGCTTCTCGATGATAGTCTTTGTGTGTTCTTTGGACGCTTTGAGGGTTTTATAGCTTTGTTCGGCTATGTTTTTTAGGGTACCTTTGACCCTAATCATATTGTCCTCCAGTTTTTGAACTCTGGTGCTCAGATTCATTTGTTCCTCTACATTTCTATCAGCTTTAGCCTTGTCTGTGCCTTTAACCCTTTTTTTGAGATCCCCCACTTCGTGGAATAGCCATTTAATTGTCTTGTAGTTATCTAACATGCTATTCGTAGTGTTATTGAGCAAGTTCAACTCAAATTCCCTGGTGTTGTCAGTGGTGGTACAATTGTTCTTTATATTTATTATACCTAAATTTAGATGGTATAACCTTGCCATGTGTTTGTTAGGGTTAAGGGTTACCCTATTTGGTAATGGAAATATTGAAATTAGGGCCACATGGTTGGTGAGGGGTATGCTGAACTTGTGTAACGGGTCGCCCTTATTAAGCAAGATGTGTATACATTTAGAAAGGGTTCTCTTGGTATACATCAAAATAAACCACAAGTTAATATGATAATATTAGAGAGTTGATATAATATTTTTCCAAGAGTATTTATTGCAACTTGTTAGCGCAAATATCCTTCACATTTTCTAGAATTAACATGCTACAAGGTTATATGGCTATAGGTGAAGTTAACAAGGATAAAAGATAAACAAATGTGAATTGCTAAGGTTGAAAAGTAGCAAAGTAGTTCCCTTAGACACACTATGGTGCCTAATTATTATAGTGGAAAATCTCTTGATAGTGAAAGTACTACTAGATCTTTGTTTAAAGACTTAAAAGCTTATACACATGATTATGTTATAATCACAACTTATCAAACTTGTCTGCAAAATCTATATGACAATAAAATCTAGGATTGATAGAGGGGTTTGATCAATTTTATCTCGACTCATTAGTTTGTGTTATATTAATAATAAACTCATTTTACCATGTCGAAACCATCTAGATAGGTTAGATTAAACATCAAAGGTTCACATAGCAATCAACCTTTAGAAAAAAGTTTATGAAATCAATCACTTGGTTCATGAGATTCCTCACATCAATATTTGAACATTTAGCCAACTTTGTGAATGACTTTAGCTTTTAAAGTACACCTACTAATAGAAAACAAGAAGCATTAAGAGGGATTGTAAAATTGTTTGATAGGAAGAAATCATGTGATGGTTTCAATATGAAAATGATTTAACAAAATAAAACTCTTCAACATGAGTGCATATTTGTCAAAGTGAAATATTAGAAGGGATACTTTGGATGTTACCAATATTTTAATCAAAATGCTAAGGGTTTCTTTAGTTATAACCAAAATTTCCTCCAATATTTAGAAGTCACTTATTAGAAAAAAAATAATATGGAATACCTCAAATCTTCTTACATTGAAAGGCGTAACTATACAATTGCACCACCATTCTTATCCGTGACATAAAAATAGAAAGGATAAGACTGCAAATTTCTCATGTATCCAATCAGACATGGAAAATTTCCTTTTTTTCTCTTCCCCTCATGAATGCTAAATATTTTTTAAATTTGATATCTCCCAACATCTTCTATTTGAATTTTGTATATAAAATATAGGTATGCTAGTTTAATCATTACTTAAATTGCTAAATATCAAGAATTTTGTAAACTAAATTTAATTTATACACTTAAATATCTTGAAGCTTTCATTTTAGCAAACCCCTAGCTTACACACCTACCCTTTAAGGTTGGGAAATTTTTACTTTGCTAGATTTGAATTTGTAAATTTTCACGCTTTAATTTTACCATTGTTATTCAAATTTAATCGCTCCTTGTAATCATTTTTCATCTAGAGTTTCACGTGGATTAGTAAATGACATAATTGTTGGTGAAGCCATTGCATCAAAACACAATTAGCCATCCTGAGAAGAAGACATGGAAAGCAAATTGATGGAGAATATGAGTGGGAATCGAGGTAAAATTATAGAATTTACTTTTCTTGTTGATGTGGTTGAGTGCATAGCAGAGTATCGACATAAATCTGTGACTTTATTTTTCTTAAGGGGTATTCCATAAGTTATTTTTATAAATGGGCTAAAGCAAATAGGGAGAATAGGGGTTGGGATATTGAAAACTTGAGGGTTTTAGGAAAAGGTTATGTTGCTTGCACATTTAGATTTGTAGATCATGCTTCAATATGGCATCTGAGTTATTTGTGGGTAGATTTGTTACTTGCAAGCTTGGACTCTTGAGTTCCATCTTGAAGGCTTGCTCTGTTGTTGGTGTAGGTGTTCTTGGATCAATCAAAATATCCCATGTGGAATGAATTACCATTCTTAAATCTTTCTTATGGACCTTTCTTAAGATTGTTTGGCAGCTTAAAATAGTTTTATGGGGTAAAAATAGTACAGATAAATTTGCTAGCCTAAGGGTTTACCTAGAAGATGTGTAGAAATGGACCTAAAATCAGTTGCCTCAATATTAAACTAGTTGGCCTATAATTTGAATTATATCATCCACTAATGTATTTGAACACACCTAATGTGTACTTTTTTCAACATCAAGAAGGGCATTTGGTTAGAGATAGTCCTTTAAGGAGAAATAGCTACTCTCAGGGCAATATGGTTGATATTGTCAACCCACCATCTATTTAAAAAAGTACTTAGATTGTTATTATGCCTATGGAAATTGAAGCGAAACATGATATTCCTAATGTGAAAATGAGTAATGAATATCACTTACTTATAAAGATGCCATTATGACTGAGGGATGGAGAATGACCACGAAAAGGAAAGGGCCTTCAAGATCTTTTAATTCCCATAATGGTCTAATTCTTGTTCCAAAGAAATCTTCTATGTAGATACACTCTGTTGCAAAAAACAATGACCTTGAGTCCCACTCTTCTGGTGTGAGACAAAGTTCTCCTTCATATTTAAGTCAAAGAGCCTCACCATCTTCTATGAGACAAAAATCAATGTCTCCCCCTTCAACTAAGGAGCATAACTCCCCTGATCTAATTATTTCAATTGATAACCATTTTGATGTTTTACCACAAGGTGGATGTCCTTCTATTTTGCACAAACATGAAACATAAAGTTCCTTCTTGGAGTGTGAGAGGGATCTCTCTCCCTCGTCGTAAATATGAGGTCAAGGAAGCTATTATAAATTATAAATCTGGTATCATCTTTATGCAATAATTTAAATTGAACGGGCCTTAGATTCATTCTTCTGTATCTGACCTCTAGAGAAACATAATTTTTTCATACATCTCAAAGAGAAGGAAAGGGATGAGTTGTTATTGGTATAGCTCCTTGGGAAAGTAGGTTTGTCATTGGTAAAGGGGAGGATTTTTCATACAGTTGTAGGTGGGTTTTGTCCTTTATCAACGATAAACCTATTGGTTTCTATTTTGTTTATGATCCTAACATTGCTAAAGAAATATGTGAATTATGGGAATGGATGACCACTAATTTACCTCACACTGATTGGATTATTGGAGATTTAAATATGGTTGAGTGTAACACATATGATATTTAGTCTAATTCTGTTAAGTTGAGCAATGAATAATTTGATAAATGGTTGTTCCACATAAATTCTTTGGGAGTTTCAGACCCTTTTTATAAAAAAAAAATAGTCATAATAAAAACTTGTTTATTTGGTAAGATTACTAGTTGAGAGTTGATAATAAACTTAGTAGGCTTGATAGGTTTTATATCTCTTGCAATTTGCAACCATGCTAGGTTTCCAAAGGATGTTGGGTGAAAGTTGAATTCTCTGCCCTCCTTTCTATTCACTTTCCTACCAGGGTTGTATTTTGAAAGAGGGAGCTAATGAAAGGAGTACAAGCTTCCTTTCAAGCTTAATTCGCCTCATTTGAAGATTCCTTCTTGTGTGGCTGCTTTGGTTGGTGTTTATAATTCCATCCTAAAACCAAAAGGTGAGTCTTATAGAGAATGGTGGTAGGCTTCAATTTCTCAATGTGTTTTACTTTTATGTTCCTTTGGAAAAAGAATGGCTTGAAAAAGAAAATGTAAAGAAAATTTCATCAAAGGGGAGCTAGAATTCAAGAGTGGGCTACATATGTCTAATCCTAGAGGATTATCTATCCAAACTTCTATAGTTATCATTGAAACTCAGGTTCACAAACTTGAAATGTATAGAGGGCAAGGGCCAAAATTAGGGCCAGATTGCATTAAATTAAGGAAGGAAATAAAGGCAGTAAATATTTCTTTAATTATTAAATTATAAACGTATGAAGAAATTTATTGGAGCAATAAAAGATAATTTTGGACAAGATTTTACTAATTCAAATGATATTAAAGCCCTATTTTTTAATTTTCATAAAAATCTCTTTAAAGAGGATTCATACTAGCAAGATGTTCAATTAACATTTCAAGACATTATCAAGGATGTTATCCCTAGGAAGGTGGATGTTGAATATAGTAAATTTCTTGATCAGGATCTCTCTATTGAAAATTTGATACATGCTATTTTTTCATTGGATCCTAACAAAAGTCTTGGGATGGATGAGTTTTCTATTGAATTCTATTAAACTATGTGGCACCATATTAAGGAATTTTTTTTTTACCTTGTGTATCTAGAGTTCGTGCTTAAAGGCTCATTAGTTCTTGATATTGAGAAAGGCCTAATTAAGCTTATTCCTAGAGGCAAAAATGAGGATTCTATCTCTAGATGGCATCCAATCACTTTAATGATTACATCTTATAAAACTATTGCCAAGCCTCAAGAATTAAACCAATTGTTAAAGGGATTGTTAGACTTGAATACACATGTTTTGTTGGTGGATGATTCATTCTTGATATCTCAATTCTTGCATGGGAAACCTGTGACTAGGCTCAACATAGAAGACACATACCTTGTGAAGCTCAATTTGGACAAGGATTATGATAGAATGTTGTGGAGATTTATCAGAAAAATGCTACAATAATTGAGGTTTGGTTCTAAAATTTGTAAAATGTTCAAATGTTATTCCAAGATGCTTATGCTCATCTAATCATCTTTAATTCTCTAACAGATCCATTTTCTTTAGAATGCTCACTCAGGCAGGGATGTCCTTTCTCATCATTTTTCTATGTTCTTAATGTTGATGCATTCAAGAATTTATTGTAGAAATTTCATTAAATAAATTTAATTAAGAGTATTCACATTTTGAACAATGCAACTGTTCTTAATTCTCATTTTGCTGATGATAATGTACTTTATATTCAGAACTATGAAACAAAAATTAATAATGTTCTACCGTTTGGTTTCAGGATCAAAATTAGCCCATCACAAGACATAATTTCTCTTGATTACTTTTGATCCAAGTCCTTTCTAGATTCCTAAGTTGTGGAAACAAATTAAATATGGTCAAGTAACTAGATAAATTTGGGAATTCTATTTGGTTTGGGAGTCTCTCTATTAGAGATGTGGAATTGGTTCTTAGTTAAATTAAAAAAACAAAATTTTTAATTTAGGAAACAAATTCCTATCTCTAGCTGGCAAAATATAGGTACTTAATTTTATTTCATGTATACTTTTAATCCTACTAGATGCCCTCTAAAAAAATGATATGTTTAGTGCGACAATTCTTATGTTCTAATTGGGATGGGAAATCAAACTTCAAAGCTTGTTCTTGGTTACATTGCATACAAACTAAAGGTAGAGGTGAGCTAGGCTTGTTGGATCCTATGACTTAAGGAGTTTGTTTATCAACAAACTGGATTATTAGAGTTGTTAATGGGGAGGAACCTTGGAAGATATAGGTCTACAACCATATTGCTTGTGCTGCTATTAAAAATACATGACAAGATGTTGGATGGACTAATAAGATTTTGATGACTCCCTTCTTTCATATGAAGGCTTTGTTTCCTTTGCAATCCATTTAGAAATCTTAGCAAAAGGTTTGTGTATTTTCAACTTGGGAGGAATCTCTCCAACATGGATTTAGTTTTTTCTTTTCCTCAATTCGATGGAACAAACAAATTTTATATCATGGCCACCCTCTAGCAATCAACTTTCCTAAACAAGCTTGCTGCTTTTTAAGAAAGGAGTGCAACCCTTTAGTGATATCTAGGATTTCAGCTCACTGGACTGGGCTGATTGGCTTAACATCAAAAACCATTTCAGTCTAAACAAGAGTATACAGGGTTCCTTATGTTTGTGAAGTTCTTAGTTGTTAACGATTATAGCTTTGGTCGTATGAACATATGAACTTGTACATAACAAAACCACAACTTGTTGATCATAATCAACATGATTAATAATAATAAAATCATATATATATGTTAATGATTATAGCTTTGGTCGTATGATCATATGAACTTATACATAACAAAACCACAACTTGTTGATCATAATCAACATGATTAATAATAATAAAATCATATATATATATATATATATATATATATATATATATATATATATATATATATTGGATTTTAATACATATAAACCAAACAAACAAGAATCATGTCGTCTATATAAATCATGTCTCACCTAATTAATCAAATTACTACTTTGTATATCACTTTACTCATAATTTGTTTGCATCCACATGAACTAGTTAACTTCATTTTAAGCGCCCGCTAACACGAGCCTTTGAAGAGATGGGCAATGAGCATTTGTCTTCCACTAAAGTTAAACTTACAAATGATTAGGCATAGAAGTGACAGAGAGAATGATTTCCAGATATAAATTAGTCGCAGATACCAATATCAATCGCTGGCAAAGTGGCTCTGCGGCAGATATAAGCAATATATTATAAGTTTAGTTTGTCTTTAGTGGAAATATCTAGTATAAGTTTAACTTTAGTGGAAGACAAATGCTAATTGTTAGCAGGCGCTTAAAATGAAGTTAACTAGTTCATTTGGATGCAAACAAATTATGAGTAAAGTGATATACAATGTAGTAATTTGATTAATTAGGTGAGATATGATTTATATAGAGGACATGATTCTTGTTTGTTTGCTAATAAAAACAAAATAATTAAATCATTAGAGTCAATCCTTTATGGGGAGTAAAGTCAACAAGTAATACGACTTTTATTATTAAGCGACTTAATATGTGTAAAGAAAGATATATTAAATATGGCAAAAGGGAACATCTGATCCATTCATAATAAAATGATTAATAATGGAGTGCGATTTATTAAGTCAGCGATTACTAGAAACTCACAATTATCTGTGTGAAAGACTAGTAACAATGTTAACAAGGGAAGAAGTTATTTGTTAATGAAGAGATGCGACTTATTTAGGGTCTTGTCTATACTGAAGAGTGGTGTCCTTTCACTTCTAGTGATAAAGATACAAATAGAGATTAAAATAAGTGCAAGTTTGTGTTGGAGTGAAAGAAGTGCAAGGCGTGTGGTGTACACTGGAAGTTCTGCGATATAACGTCATATGAAGTGGGGAAGATTTGGAGCAGATATAAAACAGGAGTATATATACGAAGTAAGAGTGATATGTGAAGTATAGTTGTGTGAGTGTATACACAAGGAGATTTGCAATAAAATAAAGATACAAGAGTGCAGATTTAATGAAAAAGGATTCTGTAAAAGAAGCAATATATCTTCAGCCTATATACACAGTGGTGTGTATGAGATAGAAGACAACATCCAGTGTGTGTAGTATGTGTGCTTTGAAGAAACTCAGCTTATAGGTGTGTAGTGTGGTGTATATGAGATGAAGGAAATATAATGAATTTCATAAAGAGATTGTGATTATTTTATGGCAGATTTGTGACCATAATAATAACAGATAGAGGAAGGAAACATATTAATTGCATATCATATTGATTGGAAATATCGTAGTGTGAGCATTTTATGCTATATTGTTGCACTTGGCCATCCTCTTGAGATTCTTATGTACGTTGACTAGTGGAGTCGATTACTCTAAGGTTTTCAGTGATTAATTTGTGGGACTCAATTTTCATGAGCGACAATCTCAATATTTGAGGATCAATATATTGATGCTTCCATTCATATCCCATTATTTGAAATTTCACTATTGATAAGGAAAGAATAATCGGTGGATTGTAAGAAAGAATTGACAGTAAAAGATAAGTATTTCATACTTGAACTATGTTCTTTAATTCATTGTATTGTAAATCCTGTATGGTTTTATCATTGATATTTCCTTCCAGGAGAATTTTGTTTCATAAACTATTTGAAATCTCTCTCTGAAATACTTCCAGGATGGATCAAGAAGTATAAGAAATTACATTCAAGGGAGAGAGAACTGGATACTTGCAATTATGTGACTAGGTAGAAGATTGATATCAGATTCAGAGGGAGTTTGACAAATCCATCAGCAGAAACCTTGAGTGAGAAGGGTAGAAGGTTGATGCATGTACTTGGAGCTTTAGAAGGGAGCCACATTATCATGAATGTCTAGTATTGCCAAGCCTGAGGATAAATCCAGAGTTTATTACATTCACTCATGTTACAATAAAATTAGTCAAGTACATATATGTACGGGAAATTGCTCTTGAGAACAAAGTTGTGTTCATTGAACAAATAATCAGGTGCCAGATGATGAGAGTCCCTTAAATCAAGATATCACCATGATAAGAGTATGTGAGCAGGGTACGCTCCCATGATAGAGGAAGTAGCTAAGAGGATATGTATCGGTTGACATTCGAGGATCTTGATTCAGAGGGAGTAGAACCTGTCAAGATAATTTCTCTAGTATTCAGTTGAGGTGCATTATCACTGAAAAATGAACAGATGATATCCTCACCAAGCCTCTTGCTAGAGAGAAGTTTTAGTACCTTCGAGATAATCTTGACACGTTAGAGAATGAAGTCTTAGTTGAAAAAGAGTTTCAGCATCAGTGACCTATTATTTTGTAGCCTAATACATTCTTCTCCTTGAGAGAGAAGTCTTAAGGTGAAATCCATTCGATGCACTCTCTGATATGGTTTATGGTGGATGTCATGTGTATGACTCCATGACCTCATGGGCCCCTGTGTGCGTCATTTAGAATTGACGACTCCTAAATGATAATCACTTATATTTTGGTAGTATTGTAAAGTGACAACTTTATAATAAATTTACTAATCTATCATGATTGATATCATACGGTTGATATCTGTGCATACATCATGATAGATCATATTTCTGTTGGATGAGATATATCGAGGTGAATATTAATATGGTTTAATATTCATATATATGCCATGAATCTATATCCTTATGATAAGCATCATATGGTTGATACTAGTGCACATATCATAATGGATATTGTGTGACTATGATAAATGTCATAAGTGTTGACATTGAAAACTATTACCTATGATATCATGAGATGACATCTCTATTAGGTAAATGTCATAAGTGTTGACACTGAAATCAATTACCTATGATATCATGAGATAATATCTCTATTAGGTACATGTCATAAGTGTTGACATTAAAATCCATTACCTATGATATCATGAGATGATATCTCTATTAAGTAAATGTCACAGATGTTGATATTGGAAACCATTACCTATGATATCATGAGATGATATCTCTATTACATCTAATGAAATTCACCTTGTGATCATCCTCCCTAGCTAAGAGGGAGTGTTAATGATTATAGCTTCGTTTGTATGGTCAAATGAGATTATACATGACAAACCCACAAGTTGTTGATCATAATCAACATGATTAATAATAATAATAAAATCATATATACATATATATGGTATATGCACATATACATGTATATGTCTATTTAATACATTATTATTAATTATGCTGATTGCCTTGTTAACATATTATGTATTATCCAATTCATGATCAAGAGATCGATCTGTGACTAATTAAATCATTATAGTGATCATCTTGAGGAAAAAAAACTTATTTTGTTAATGATTGGTTTATGTATGATCAACTATCAGGAAACATTATCATATATGTATATATGTGTATAGTAAGTGTTTATATATATATATATATATATATATATGACTTGGATAATATTATTATTAAATCATGCTGAGAATAACATACATATAAACTAATGGGCTTGGAAGCAAAAAAAGTAGATCTGACTTCAATCAACAATTAATTCAACCTAGACACCGATCATGAGGGAGAGAGCTAGGGAGAGTGGGTGGGTTCAAAATTTGAATTATGTGTTGGGTAGGAACCCTTCCCAAGCTGCAGAACAATTTGTGGATGGTTGAAAGGACAGCAAGGAGACCTCTGGGTAGACAGATAAATCCCCTGATTCTGTGTTGGGGGTCTCATTGTTACCTGGGGTCCCGAAAGGGGGGCCCATTCAGGGAGATGCTTGTGAGTCGGGTGCGGGCTTTCAGGAAAAAATGGTCCTCCTTGTTTAGAATAAAACCTTCCGGCAACTCCTCTATGCCTAAAGTTAAAAACATATTTGATTTGGATAGGGGTAAATTTTCTATCTTTGTTCCGGATATGGTTATAGATCATAACATAGCTTTAATGGGAAACTCCTTGGTTGGGAAGTTCTTAGGACCAAGACCTAATATAGAGGTGGTCAAAGCTTATGGTGTAAGGAAGTGGATTTTAAAAGGCTAGGTGGATATAATTTCTATGACGAAGGGATTTTTCTCTTTCTCATTCTCCTATGAAGAAGACAAAGCTAGGATCCTATGTGGGGGCCCATGGATGGTGTGAAAAATGACTTTAGTCCTTCAAAAATGGTATCCAAACATGAATCTTAATGATGAATCATTCATAGCTCAAGTTCCTATTTGGATCAAGATACCATGTCTACTAATGAAATATTGGGTTGAAGATATCTTCTCAGGGATAGCAAGTTACTTTGGCGAACTCTTGTCCATTGATCCAGTGACGGCTTCGAGGAGAAGGCTCACACAGGCTAGAATTTGTGTGGATGTTGTCCATGATGCAGATATGCCCGACTCTATCAAAATCATTTCTAAACTGGGAAAATGGGATCAAAGGGTGGAATATGAATCTATCCCCTTTTCTTATTTTCATTGTAAGAAGGCGGGCTATTGGGCCAAGAGTTGTCCTTCTAAGCCACTTAAAGAGAAGAGGAAAGATAAGAAAACAAATAGAAAAATATGGTAGGTGAAAGAGCAAAATGAAATAGACAAATTTCTCTTGAATTTGTTAGAGGAACAATCAATGAAGGAAATGAGAACCTAATTAGAGGGGTTGAGTCTCCTAAAACTACACATCAAGAATAAAACCCAACAGAAGAAAAAACACAGGAGAATCTCAAAGAGGATGTGAGTTCCAACTCTGAAGAAGCAAGAACCTGGTTGGGAAGTTCTTAGGACCAAGACCTAATATAGAGGTGGTCAAAGCTTATGGTGTAAGGAAGTGGATTTTAAAAGGCTAGGTGGATATAATTTCTATGACGAAGGGATTTTTCTCTTTCTCATT
>MU225102.1:1196519-1209947 GCA_018584345.1 Thuja plicata | reverse complement strand
TGGGGGCCCATGGATGGTGTGAAAAATGACTTTAGTCCTTCAAAAATGGTATCCAAACATGAATCTTAATGATGAATCATTCATAGCTCAAGTTCCTATTTGGATCAAGATACCATGTCTACTAATGGAATATTGGGTTGAAGATATCTTCTCAGGGATAACAAGTTACTTTGGCGAACTCTTGTCCATTGAGCCAGTGACGGCTTCGAGGAGAAGGCTCACACAGGCTAGAATTTGTGTGGGTGTTGTCCATGATGCAAATATGCCCGACTCTATCAAAATCATTTCTAAACTGGGAAAATGGGATCAAAGGGTGGAATATGAATCTATCCCCTTTGCTTATTTTCATTGTAAGAAGGCGGGCTATTGGGCCAAGAGTTGTCCTTCTAAGCCACTTAAAGAGAAGAGGAAAGATAAGAAAACAAATAGAAAAATATGGTAGGTGAAAGAGAAAAATGAAATAGACAAATTTCTATTGAATCTGTTAGAGGAACAATCAATGAAGGAAATGAGAACCTAATTAGAGGGGTTGAGTCTCCTAAAACTACACATCAAGAACAAAACCCAACAGAAGAAAAAACACAGGAGAATCTCAAAGAGGATGTGAGTTCCAACTCTGAAGAAGCAAAACCCGTATTACAGATGGTTGATGACTCTTTTCATAAGAGTAATGAGTGGGACTGTTCAACATCCTCTGATAAGGCTGAAGAGGGAGAGATTCAATATTTAAGTGAAGAGGATGGTGACTCTTTAGCTAACCTTGAGGGGAATGAAGACTCTCTCTAGGAAGCTCATCATTGTAATTTTTTTTTTGTTTTGAGAATAGTTCGTTCTCTTTGGGGTACGATCCCAACCTCATCCCTTATTAGATGTCTTCATGAGATTTGAACCCTGGTGGGCTCAATGAGAACCATTGAAATTCACTAGTCGACCAATTCACAATTGACAAATTGTAATATTTTGGATCCTAGACTATCTGATATATCTCTGAATTTAGTGGATCTGGTTAAAATTACTTACCATGTTTTGGATAAATGGGGAGATGTTATGGAGATAAACCAGGCTTTGGGAAAGGAGAATGGGGATTTCAAAGGGTTTTCTACCCCAAAATCTGAAAAACCTAAAGGCAAAAATAATAAGGTCATCCCAAAAACCCCCAATATCACCAGATCTTCAGTTAAACTGGTAGTTGATGTGGGATTGATCCTTTCTCCTCCAAGAAGGCTCTCACAGGCTAAGAAGAGAAATGTGGAGGCTAACAAAAATATAGTAGATGGAACACAAAAAACCCTTACAGAGGTGTTCTCTCTAAAGAAGAAATAAAAGTTATATCCTAGAATGTAAGAGGACTGAATAGCTCTCATAAACAAGACATTATTAGGAATATGATTAGAGATCATAATCCAAATATTTTCCTTATTCAAGAAACTAAGGTGACAAAAGATAAGGTTGAAGTGATAAATTTTTTTTAAGTATAGAGGGGTTAGTGGTGGTAGTTCAAAGGGTTCTTCAAGTGGTATCACTACCTTTTGGAACCTCAATATCGTAAGGGGTGATGTCATTGCCCGGGACAACAATATGGCATGTATTAGATTTCAGCATATTAAAGATGACACATCTTGGGTGCTTAGTAATATCTATGCTCCTAATACTTTGAAAGGGAGAAGTCAATTTTGGGAAAGATTGGAAGCTGTCAGATCTAGCTTCAAAGATGAAAGTTGGCTAATTATGGGAGACTTTAATACCCCATTAAAGGATCATGAAAAATTTGGTGGACGCCATTCTCAACTGGAGAGTAGATTGTCCACCTGATGGACTTCATCAATTCTCAATCTCTCCATGACATGGACCTTCAGGGTGTTGAGTACACTTGGACCAGTATAAGGTCTGGACAAGACCTAATTCAAGTTCGTCTAGACAAAGCTTTGATCTCCAATGACTGGCATGCTCATTACTTTTGTTCTTTTTTTGCCCATGGCAGAGATGGGTCAGAACACTACCCTATTTTTTTTCTTGGCTGATTCAATTAAAGGTAGAAGACATTTCCCTTTTAGACTTGAGAATATGTGGACTATGCATCCTGACTTGGAAAATAAAATAAAAGATTGGTGGCAGATTCATGTGGAGGGGACTACTATGTTTAAAGTGATCAAGAAACTTAAACATGTTAAGGACTGTATTAGGAACTGGAATAAGGAGTGCTTCGGTGATATTTTCTCTTCCAAAGTTTCTATCCAAGATGATTTAAAAAAAATCAAGATCAAATTCAAGTTGATGGTTATAACACTATCTCTATTTCAGATGAAAATGAAATTCTAAGGAGATACCATGATATTATTGCTAAGGAGGAGGTTTTTTGGAAACAGAGATCTCGCTCTCTCTGGATGAATGAAGGGGAGAGGAATACTAGATATTTCCACATGACCACTCTGAAACACAAAGATGCAAACAAAATTTCAAAACTTAAGGTGAATAATGGTACTATTGAAGAGGAGGACAATATTAGGCAAGAGGCTAAAGGCTACTTTGTTGATCTCCTTTTTCAAGACCTTAATTTGGACTAGCTTTCTCAAGATGATCTGCTTCAAAGTATTCCTATTCTTATCAATGAAGATAAGAACTCTGCTATTAGGGCCATACCCTCCAGGGATGAAGTCAAGAAGGCTGTATTTTCATTTGAAGGAAACAAGGCTCCTAGTCTTCTTTCAAATGTACTGGTCCATTCTTGGTAAAGATGTTACCTGTGTTGTCAAAGAATTCTTTGGGGCTAAAAGTATCTTAAAGGAGATCATTGGTACCTTTTTGGCCCTCATACCCAAAGTTGCAGGTGCTGACTCTCTGGATCTGGTATGTCCTATCAGCCTTTGCAATTCTTTTTATAAAATTATTTATAAGGTTCTCACCTCTAGGGTCCTATCTATGCTTCCCTTCATCATCTCTCCTCAGCAGAATGGTTTTTTTATGGGGAGGCAAATCCTGGACTCCCTAATCATGCTCTATGAAAATATCCACTCCTTATCTTTGGCCAAAAACAAGGATTTATCCTCAAGCTAGATCTTTCTAAAGCTTATGATAGAGTTGACTGTATCTGTTTGCAGTAAACTCTTCTGGCTTTTGGATTTTATAAGATTAGTGTGCGTCTGATTATGCAATTGGTTTCTTCAGCTACCTTCTCTGTTATGATCAATGACACCTCCTGTCCTTTCTTGAAATCCTCAAGAGGGCTGAGATAGGGTGACCTGCTGTCTCCTATTTTGTTTATTATTTTGGCAAAATATTTTGGGAGATATATTTATCATTTGGTGGATGTTGGTTCTTTCAAAGGGATTCATCCCTCATCCTCTCCCCAAGTGTGTTCTCATCAGCAATTTGTTGATGATTTGATCATTTTGGGGGAGGCCACTATCAAGGAAGCAAAGGTTCTTAAGGATACTCTCAACAAGTATGGTTCAACAATAGATTATCTTATTAACTGGTCCAAAAGTGATGTTTATTTTATAAATACTCCTGATAGTAGACAAAAGAGATGTCAAATTGCTAATCTTCTGTCTATGTACTTAGGTCTCCCTCTATGTCTCAATCCCCCATATTCTTTTTGGAGCACTTTAGTGGACAAGTTTAATAAGAAGTTAGCTGGCTGGAAGGGTACCCTCCTAAGTTAAGCTGGGAAAGTTCAGCTTTTGGAAGCTTCTCTGCAGAGTATTCCTATTTATGCTCTAAGTCTTTTTAAGATCGCAGGAAAGTATGTTGATGCTATTGAGAAAATCCAAATCAAATTTATGTGGACTGGAGCTAAGGAGAGAAAGAGAATGTCTTTGATTGCATGGGATAAAGTCTGCAAGCCTAAAAGAAGGGGCAGATTGGGTCTCAAGAGAATAAGAATGATGAACAATGCCCTCCTCTCTAAACAAATTTGGAGAATCTAACATTCTAATGGTGAATGGAATCAAATATGAAGAAATAGATATACCAGGAATTACCCAACTCTAAACAATCTTATGAACTCTGGTGTTATTCCCACTGGATCAAATATATGGAAGAATGTTGCCATCAATAGAAACCTCATTAGTAAGGGTACTCAATGGAAGGTGGGGAATGGTGAGAGAGTTCGGTTCTAGGAAGACCATTGGCTTGATGATGCTCCTCTAATTAATCACACTAGTTGGGGTCCTTACGCCTTGGTTTGCAAAACTAGGTTTGGTCACTTTGTTGTTGATTATTGGGACAAAGATAAATGGAAGGACATAGAGACTGTTAGCCCTAATCTGATTCAGCTTAAAAGACATTTTTTCTCCATGATTCTTAATGATTAAGAGGATACCTTGATATAGAAGATGAATTATAAAGGAGGCTTTTCCACTTCCTCCATGATAACTTTGATGTCCAATAATCTGGAAGAACCACCTTGGTGGTCCAATGCTTGGATTAAGGTTCTTATTCCTAAAATTAATATGTTCTTTTGGATTTTATAGCAAAATAAGATCCTTACCATTGACAACTTGAAATGCAGAGGTGTCAGTATCCCTAATCATTGTACTCTTTTCGGCCAGGAGGAAGAGTCAGTGGGACATATTGCTATCTATTGTCCCTTTGTTGTCACTTTTTGGTCCAGACTGCTAGATATGTTCAAAATGGAATGGGTCTTCCCTACGGAATTCAATCCTTCTATTCCTCTTGGCAAAATCCTTCAAAAAACCCCTCAATGAAAAATCTTTGGAGAATCTCTATGCCTCACATGTTATGGGGTACATGGAAGGAGAGAAATGAAAGAATTTTTAGGGATAAGTGGTCCCCTAAACATATTGTTTTCCAAAGGATTCAAAGAGCTATTCTTGAAAATATGCATGCTATGGGAGAGTTGAATGAGCCTATTAGCAAGATGGATGAGGAAATATTTGATAACTGGAAGGTCAGTGGAAGATGCAAGAAGAGTAATGGTACTACCAAAAGGGAAGATGTTGTTTGCAAGTGCCCCCAAAAGGCTGGATGAAAATCAATTTTGATGGGGCCTCCATAGGCAACCCTGGGAATTTGGGATATGGCGCTATTCTAAGGGATGAGGAAGGAAATTGTATTGAGGTGATGGTTGTTCCTTTAGGTACTCAAACTAATCATAAGGCGAAAGCTATGACTTCTTATCAAGGCCTTCTCCTAGCTAAGAAATGGAACTACATAAGTCTTTGGGTGGAAGGGGATTCAAGCAACATTATTAACTGCCTTACAAAAAAATGTAATCCGTCCTGGACTATTACAAATATTATTAAGGCTTCTTGGGATATTATCAGTAATATGGACAATTGTTATATTACCCATGGTTACAGGGAGATAAACGAGGTGGTTGACTGGGTTGCCAATGTGGTAGTCACGAGTAATGATGTTAGAAAATTGAAAGGTGTGAATGATTTGCCGTATTAGGTGAAATCACTAATCTTTAGTGATAAAACTCACAACACGCAATGTGTCAAGATCACATGCAAGTAATGATGTATGAAGTGACATGGGTTATTAATAACCATTATTACTCAAAAAAGGTCCGTAAGGCCAAGTGTTGTGCAGTTATTATTACGCACGCTTTCTGGGTAACTTTGGCTTTATCTCTATTTTGTTGATTTTTACGGCATTACTCTGTGACAAAGAAACCTAAGAGGTCTAGTCTGCATTATATCCTTCATCGAAGAAGCTTTGACGATGCGATGGGAGGCAACAAAAAGAGAATAGAGCCGATTTCGTGCAAGGACTGGAGGAGAAAGGAGCAGGTCTGGAACATTCTGAAGGAAGCTAGCTTAACTGTGTATATGGAGAGATTGCATGGTAAGGACTCGGCGATCACCAAACATTTTTTGAAATTCTAGAAGGGTAGTTTGACCATTGGGAACCAGACAATTAAGGTTGATGAAGCCCTTATCTAAGAAATTACTAGTTTGGTGCGTGATGGTAGCAAGTTATACATCGATCCTAAACTAACAGAGGGAGCAGTCAAGCATTTTCCCAAGACTGACATAGAGAAGAAGAAACTGGTAAAATCTGCTAACACCTATTACTCTCCCAAAACAATTGAAATCCCTTGGCATAAAGTTCTTTATGCAATAATGAATTATGTTACCCTGGATGGAAGATACACCAGAGCTTATGGTTATCATTTTGTTATTCTTAACCATTTCTGCCATGGGGATAAAAAATTTCTATTGTATTATTTACTCTGTTCCATGAATGCTACTATGAAAGAACATAAGGAAAACCCTCAAGGCGATCATGCCATGCACCAGGGGTTGATGGTTCTCATTTACGAACACCTCAGGTCCAAGCAAGTTGCTCATCCCCTGTCTTAGAACTCTATTTCTGAGGAGGAAGATATAGATGACGATTTCTCTGTGGGGAAGGGTATGAAGAGTGATTCGATGTCTGATACGGATTCCTCTTCTAAAGATATCAAAGGCAAACACAAAATCACTCCAAAGAAGTCGGCTAAGGTTTCCTCCAAGAAAGGCCCCAAGTTGAGAAGGAAGAAGACCCACATTGTTATGGATTCCTCTTCTGATGATGAGGAGGATGACCCACATTGTTATCGGTCATGAGACATAACCGACTTAACATTGTTATTGTTAAATGGGACTTGTTATTGGTTATTGTTATTGGTATCGGTTAAATCCCAGACTTAACATTAAATGGTCCACTTGTAAGTTTAAATAAAAGAATTGGAGAAGTCTAAGTACACAGATATGAAGGTCTAAAGCTGAGGCTAATGCTCAAACCTTGACATAGAAAATCTTACACCACAAATTACCTATAAAAGACAGATTGAAATATAGAAAGATTCAATCAAATAAATGTTATTTTTGTCAATAAATTGAAAATATAAAACACATCTTTTTTGGGTTGCTTTTTGGCTACAATGAAATGAAGGGCTTTATTTGACAGGTTTCTTGCTATTTTTTAGGCTGGAAAGAAGTTGTTTTGGACTTTGGTTTGGATAAAAATGTGATTGTTGATTCTATGATACAAAACATTTTGTTACACATTTGAAAAAGTAGACGTTTAGCCATGTTTTCTAATCACATTATGCATCAGGAAACTGAAATGCTGCAATTTTACTTTGACATTATATTACAATTGACTTTTTTGTATTTTCAGCTGAAGAAGAATGATACATACAACAACAATTGGATAAAATTGAAGTACCAACTTCTATATTTGTATGAGGGGAAGACCAGATAACGGTTGTCCCAGATTTCATTGTACAGGTTTTGTCTAGTTTGCTTGTTGGAATGTTGACTTCTAGTCTTTTCTAAGCATTTTCTAAACTGTATCTTGTCTTTTTTCCTTGTCTTGCAGTTTTCATTTATTGAACTACTATTCTTTCATGCAATTCAACTTTGTTCCATATAAAAATAATAAGCACAAAGAAAGTGGGCATAATAATTGGCATGCAAAAATGGACCTTTTTTGACATGGCGCGGAGGGTTTGCTTCCACCACCTTGGCAGTTAAGCAAAGGACCTAAGAGATTGCCTTATCAGAATTCTGCTCGGAAAATAAAAGACTATTTTGTAACTGGAAAATTTCCCGATCCTGATTTTATCTAGGGGATGCCATTACCTGTTTTAGGTCAGGCTTAGAATTCTGTCCACTTTTAGTCGTGCAAAAATGGTGGATCCTGGTTTTCTCCCTGGGACGATTGGTGTCTTGCTTCAAACGCTGTTCAGCATGATTATTCATTTGATCCAGAAAGGTGCCAATTGCTTGAAAGAGTTTGATGAGTTCAAAGATCGGCTCCATACAATTCAATCTATTTACAGAGGAATACAGCTCATCTCCGCTGAGAGAATCGATTCTTTGCCCTCTCCAGTACATATGTGGTTAACCAAATTGAACGACCTTCTTCAGCAGGGATCTCATTTTCCCAGAGAGTGCACTGTTCCATCTCGTTGGGACATTATTTCTAGCTTCAGGTTGACAAAAAGGAAAGGATCACTCGATTCACTTTAATTTTGGACAAACATTTAACTTCCACTTCTCTAATTGCCTTACACCACCAATTTCACGAAGCTGCGGCAAATCAGAAAGCACTTGAGCAGATCAGTCAGGGAAATCGGGAATCATTTGAGCAGATCAGGCAGGCAATGGATTCCCTTGAGCGGAGAATTTCCCCATCTGCCGGCGCACCTGCAGATCTATCTCCATCCACTTCTTCTGCTCAAGATTCTTCTTTCACAAGACTCTGGGAGAACGATGTTGCACACTCGGATTCAGGCTGCAGGTTGAGATTGAGCTTAGATGATTTGGCCGACATACCAGAGCATGGCATTGCCTTGCAGTTGTGCTTCCTCTACCTTGCTGCTTTCTCGGAAGATGAAGTCATCTTTACTCCAGATGTAACGAAGTACTGGATTGGAGAAGGGTTGCTTACCGGGAGAGGTTGTGGAACTGGACAGGGATACGTCAATTTGTTAGCAGACAGCGGCCTCATTGAACCCGTCTCCAAGGATGACAACAGAGATGTGCGCCTTTTCAAGATGCCTGATGATTTTCAAAATTTAGCACATCAAATTGCTGAAGAAGAGAAACGCATCTTTCGGACAGGCGGAGATTCACAAGAGTTTTCAGATATTGAGAGATTAAATGCAGATCTCAAGGTCCGTATCAAAAGAGGAACCAATTTGGCTGTTCGCGATTGGAGAGGGAGCAGTGATCCATACTTTGTCGTCAGACTTGGCGATCAGGTCCCTCATTTTCATTACTTGCTACCAACTATTTTCTAATTCATAGCCGTTGTCCTCGACTTCTAGTGGATCTGAGGTGCTAGTGAAAGGTGCTAGTGAGGGGACTTTTCAAATAAAAAATTTCGTTAACATTTAATCAGATACTTTTGGATATTTTATAGCTGTTGGTTCTATAAATTTAGTTGTGTAGTTTAGTTTAGAAGTTCAATAATTTTTTATTTTGTTTTCAGTAGCAGAAAATTGTTTATAGTTTTTTTTTTTTTATGAATAGTTTCTAGTTTCTGTGTCTGGCTGTTTTCTGGGTGAGAAAATTTCAAATAATCCTGTTTTTTCTATCAAACTTATTTCTAGATTTATTGTGTGAATCTTTTGCATCCACATTTAGGGTTATACCCCCTCAACCATCATCAGAATGAAAGCCAGAAAGCCTAAAGTAATGTAAAATTGTAGGTTGCAGATCAGTACTCTCTTTACATAGAAGAGAAATAAAAGGATCAGAGTCAGCACAAATTATGAGCAGAAGACAAAATAATAAGAAAAAGATCAGAATATAATAAAAGCAACTATGATATAATATATCAAAACCTCCAGAAAATATATTATCAAAACCTCCAGAAAATATATTATCTTTTAGTTATTTTCTATTATATTTTAGTCTTTTCCCTTTTCTTCTATATTCCTTTCTTTCTCCTCCATTTAAAGAGAGTCTTGATCTGCAACCTACCATTTTACATTTCCTTAAGCTCTCAGACTTTCATTCTGATGATGGTTCATTTTTGTGACTCAAAACATCCATGCAAAATATTTATAGTCATTGCCCTAGATTTCCAGTGGATCTAATCAATTAAGGTAAGGTCCCATTGGCAGGACTTTCTAAGTAAAAAGTTTCATTGAATGCTAATGAGTTTTGTAAGGGATATTTTAAAACTGTTGATCCTATAAACTTAATTGTGCAGTTTAGCTTAGAAGTTTAAGATGCTAATGAGATTTTTAAAAGATATTTTAAAGATGTTAATCTTATAAATTTAAGTGTGCAGTTCAGATTAAAAGTTGAAGTACTGAAAATTTAAGAACAAATATTAGTTTTGGACAGTTCAGTTTAAAAGTTGTATAAAGAATTTTTTGAATAAAAAATTATTAAATAAACATCATTTTCCTCTTTTATTTTGTTCTGATATGCAGAAAGAAATTTTCTAAATTGATGCTACAATTTCTGACAGTCCTTAAACTAAGACACAATATTTTTTAAAAAAGATTTCAAATAATGTAACAATATATTTTTATTTCATTAATGTCTTGCTCCATAAAAATAAATCCCAAAACCGTTTCTTTATCCATGGGGTTTTAGGGCCACCATTTTTGTCAGGTGCTGGTGAACTTGGGATTACTTTGGGTTTGTAAATCAGCTTTTTCTCCAACTGAACTTCAATTTGATGAGTTTCTAAATGCACATTCATAGTGTGCTTTTTATGAAATCTGTTTTGTGCTGCAGAAAAGGAAAACTGGGGTGGTAAGAAAGAACCTGAATCCAGTTTGGAATGAGGAGTTTTGCCTGCGTGTACTACAACCTCAACCCCTCCTCCTCAAACTGGCAAGTATCTGTTTTTTTTAAGCCTTTTGACTTTGTTTTAAGACAACACGTTTTACAAGCCGTCCATGAGTGCTTATAGTTTAGGTTATGATAGAGGAAGTGTTTGACAAAGATAGGTTGAGCAGAGACGACCTGATGGGTTATGGTGAAGTGGATCTGAATAATCTTGCAAGGGCTGCGAGGATTCTAAGGACAGGTCAACCGCTATCTTTGGCAACGATGAATACAGAGGGTTCGCGTATTGAGTGTGTGGATGGACAAATGGTGCAGAAAGTGTGTTTGAAGCTGGAGAAATTGGAGTCCGGTGAACTGTATCTGAACATCAAATGGGTTGAACCCCAAGATAGTTTTCCTCATTTCTAGTTGATCATGTCCCAAAGGGAGAACATCTCTGTGATAGACATCTATTCCCCTATACTCTGGAAATGACTTAAATTGCTGATACAGACGTTTCTACTTTTGAAAACTAGATTGTTCAACATTCAAATGTATATAGTTTAATACGATTTTCTAATTTGAGTTGATTGAATTTTTTTTTCCAAGAAGTCCTGTTTAAGAACACAACTAGGTTTTCAGTCAATAAAATTGAGTAGAATGTATTTTGGAAAACCTGTGAAAATCTGTGTAGAAGATACAAAATCTTCTCTAYAGTTTTTTGGAAAARCATTCTACTAAGTCACTGTCTGTTTTGTGACATCACAAAATGTTTCTGAACTTGACTATTATATAACTACTTGATAATATGTAGTTAATGACTACTAGTTAATATGTAGTTAATGAATTCTCCTTGCACGGATTAGGATTACGAGGATGGCAATAGTATGTTTTTAAAGTATACTGTATATGATTAATCTTGTGACAATTGATTTCTTGGGGCTTATTTTTTATAAGCAGACAAACATGTCTGAATATCACGCCCCAGATTTCCTTTCATGGAATTAAAAGATACGGTGATTTTTGTTTGGTTGCAAGAGCGGTTTGCTGAAAACATTCAGAAAAAAGTGCTCTAGGTAAGTAATTTGTTTGATTTTGAGTTTGGTTGCTTCTTTCTCTTCAAATTTGTATATTTTCTCTATGATAATATCATCGGCTTTTTCTTAAATTTTCTTAAATTACATTGGGAGAATGTAGAAAACAAATAGATGCTGAAATAGTAAAAGACCATAACTGTTATGTTTTGGAGTTTACAAGTTAGGTAGGATATAACACTATCGAATACTAGCCAAAAGAAGATGAAACTGAAATGTTCTTATATGGAAGTGCTGGCAGAAGAAATTGGTAGAAAATGTTAGCACTCAGTCAAATCTTTTAGGGTCTGTTTGGTGCATGGAATTAATTAAAATGAAAGCTGGAATAAGCTATTCTGCATTTGGATTCCATAATGTGGAATTGGAATAAAGATTATTTTTCATTTTTTTAATTAATTTGAACAATATATATTTTTAACTTGTGTACACACATACACATACACATACACATATACACACATATATACAAACATGTGTGTGTATATACACACGTGTATATACACACATACACATATATACAAACAAGTGTGTATATATACACGTGTGTATATACACATACCTATATATACATACATGTGTATATATACACACGTGTATATTTACATACATATATATACATGCACATGTGTATATACACATATATGTGTATGTACACACACATGTGTGTATATATACACAGATATATACACACACGTGTATATATATACATACCCACATTTAAAAAAAAAAAAAGATAAAAAAAAATAAAAAAATAAAAAGAAAATTAATAAAATAAAAATAAATTTGAATCCATAAATAGCTTATTCTCCAATAAGAAATGAATTCCAACTTTTTTTTGGAATTAACTAATGCAAGCATTGGCCAAAAAATGAGGATTAATTGAATTCAAAAAATGGTCCCAAACAACGAATTAATTTATTCTCTTTATCTTGAAACAATCGCTGTATATTGTCATTTCCAAATATACATTTTTTAATCAATAGAAATATATTATATGATTAATCAGTTGAATAAAATAAATCATTTGTATCACAGGAGACATTGCATAATGTAGGCGTAGACTTTGGTTCCCTTTACATATACTTCAAGTAATTGATTGAACAAATTATTTCTCTCAATTTTGATATTTCTTCCTTTTGTGACTTGTTTTCCTCTTCTAATTCTTTATTTTTCTTCCAAGTTTTTTCCTACTGTTCTTCCAAAATATTCATTTTACACATTAGATTTTTATTTTCTTTCTTTTCACTTTTGCCAATCTTTCTTGTTGGATCAAACAACTTCCTTAAACAATTAAATTTTAACCACAAAAGAATCACATATGTAATACTTGATGGTAACTGATTTTGTTGGCTTCACGACCTTTTGTCTTTTATGATCCAAAATGATCTATCACTGACTTTATTTATTTCTACACAAAGGCTTTAACAATGATTACATACTTCATCAGATATTGCAAATACTTTAAAAAAAAATTACAATCGCCTTTCTTCTTCCATCAAGTGCCAATAATAGTTGCATAAGACATTCTTCCAAAGCTATATAATGTCATCTCACTTTTCATTTACCACATGCACTTTTTTTTTTATAAAATTGGTAGCTTTCTTATGAGCTTCAACCTTATCATCTTATATCTTAGAGATTCTCTATGACCTATATATTGATCTCAATATATATTTTTATATTGATAATAATCTTATAAATATTCTTTTTTCATATGAGCATCAACGTGAAACCAATACAAGCTCTTGTAAGCACACCAACATGGTACAAATACCAACTCCTTTCAAGAAACCTCACTAGAAATCACCTATGGAAGACCAAGAGTCACAACTTAGAAATCCACTTGCTAAAAAACCATCTCCACACTAGAAACCAACTATGGAAGTCCAAGAGTCACTAATTCATAGGGAATATCAATCACTTCCCTATGAAAAGTAAAAACCACATAGTCAATAATGAATCTAAGGCATGGAGTAAGCATTAGAATCATATTTTCACAAAACCATACTCTATGTTGAGGATTTTTTCGACTTGGAAAATAGTATGAGTATATATTCTCTCATATACAACATAGTAGTATTTGGTCTTCC
>MU225102.1:1184007-1196434 GCA_018584345.1 Thuja plicata | reverse complement strand
TATATATATACTATGCAAACACTTATAGCTAATAAAATATATGATACAATTAAAAATCCAGGATATCAATATCTCATAACTGAAACAAGTTAACGTTTATTAAAAATCATCATAAAAACCAAAATTAAGCGTGAAGTCAATATAGAACCAACAAAGAAGTTTTAAAAAGATACCTCTAATTATTGCTGCAACATACAACAAAGGGTTGGTCATGCCAAAGCAAAAATAAGAAAATAAGAGAATACTCAATGAAATACCTAATCTAGGTGCTTCAAGTTCCCAGTGTAGAACCCGACTCTAATACTAGATATGACACCCCTCCTTTTGGTTTTGTTTTGGTTTTGAGTGACATGATGCTTATTCATTTAGATTTAATTAATTAATAAATTTGACTTTAGACAATGTAATAGGTGATTTGGATTAAAATATTGCGAGACAATAAAGTATTATTAAATATTATTTACTAATTAATTAGTTAATTATATATGTGACATTAAATGAAACTTATTTAGTAATAGATTTAGCTATATAACTGGGTAAGTGCACTAAGATGGTGAACAAAAAGGAGGGTATAAGTTGCCACTTTTTTTCTTTTTTTTTTGAAATCATGGAAACCTGAACTTCACAGAGAGATTTGAGGCTCATGCACTCAAAACTGGAGTTGTACAAAGAATAAAAATTGTATTACTTTGAATCTAGTTTCTAAACTACTAATGTTTTTAAAAAATGGATAAGATTAAGAGGGCCAAACCTCTTGTGCACAAAAAAAGGTTCCTAATTTTTTTAAAAAAAATATAACATAGTTGTTGTTGTGCGCTTCACAAAATATATAGTTAGATCTAGTATTTTGCAAAACCCTTTGGTAGGATGATATGTAAGAGTGAGATCTAGAAGTTGTGTATTGTTTTGTAATTTTGTATTGAGTATTTGTTTACTTACAATTTTTTTAAGTGACCGCATCCTAAAAATCTGGTACATGTTTGTGCGCTGGGTATAACTTGCATCAAAATAATTTTTTTTTTTTAAAAGTATATAGAATCTAGTGTAGAACACTAATATGTAATTGTTTTTTGAATTTGGTCAAGTAGATCAAAAGAACTAATAAAAAAATGGTAGACACATGTCTGTGAGGACTGCCAAGGCACTGGTAAAGAAAATTAAAGTTTACTAGGCTAATGTTGTCCAAAAGTATACAACATTATATGGTCAGAAATATGAGAAAACGTGTGAGATGATGGTGGTAATTTTAGAGATCCTACTTGATCATTTATAAAGCTGATGATGACGAAGTTGGAAGATAAAAAAATGTGTAAAGGAACAAAAATGGAGGGAAAATGACTTGCAAGTCTTAGGGTCATTTTTCAACCCTCTTACCAAGGAAAAACCCGCAC
Source organism: Thuja plicata (assembly GCA_018584345.1). NCBI lineage: Eukaryota > Viridiplantae > Streptophyta > Pinopsida > Cupressales > Cupressaceae > Thuja > Thuja plicata. Next base: position 1,195,043 of record MU225102.1, on the reverse strand, counting down.
ATGTCTTGATGTGCAAAATAACCCGGTCGGGTTTTGAAAAGTAAAATGTACCATGCATAATTTTACATAACTCGTACGGGTTATGTAGAACTAAAACCATAATTTTGAGTTTTCCATAACCTATACGGGTTATGAAGACATCAAAATGTATTATTGTAAACCTAAAATTTACTACACATGTATAGATATACATATATAATATGTGTTTATATATGTATTTATGCATATCTATAGTTATATATACATATTATTTGTGTACATCTCTCTCTCTCTGCTCACTTCCTCTTTGGTTCCTAATTCTACATAATCCATACGGGTTATGCAGAACTAAGGCCAAAAGTTCTAGTTTTACATAACCCGTACGAGTTATGAGAAATTGTGAACATTGTCATTAGGTTTACATAACCCATACGGGTTATGAGAAATTGTGAACGTTATCATTAGGTTTACATAAATCGTACGAGTTATGATAAAATATTCATATATTAGTCCCAATGGCCCGAAAACTAGCATTGCAAGTTGCTTGAAGGCCCCACTGCTATTGCACATGATTTTCTGCGATAGTAACAGTCAAGTTTTTTTTTTTAATCAATTTTTCTTTGAAATGATTGATTTGTCTTGCATTTTGGATTCTTTTTGAAGTTATTATAACATTGCTACTTTAGATTATAATAGAATGATGCTCATTTTTTGTTTTTCTGCTATTTGGTTGTGGATTGTCATCATGATGTTGTGTGTAGGACAATCAATATCAACAATGGGAAAGAACAAGAGAGGAACGATTGAACAATGTGAGGTAGAAAAGGAAAGACAAAGGGAGTGTATTTGGAGATTACATGAAGGTACGCCATCTAATGAACCTAATGAAAATGATGAGCATTCAACAATTGAAATTGATATGATGAATGCAACAAATCAAAATGATCAACATACACCGATTCAAATGCATGTGATTAATGCACCTAATGAATGCGATGAACATACACCATTTGAAAATAATGTAATGAATGCACATGTTAATGAAATTTAGAAGATAAACCATTTGAATTTGATGTGATTAATGCACTAATGCACCTAATGAAAATGAAGAGCATGCACCAATCTTAACACCTCCTAGAATAATTTGTAGGAAACCAAAGTTTCTAATAGACATTCATGAAAATATTGCGAAGCTAATCCATGATAACATTTCTGAAAGAACTTGTAGAAGAATGGTTAGAAGTATTTGGAATACCTATTTTTACAACTTAAATCAAAGTGGAAGATGCCAATTAGTTGTTGAAATGATTAAAAATCTGAAATTTAGAGAGATAATGAAAATTTTGGGGTCAAGATAATCCTAAAATAACAGTTGAAGAACCATTGTGAGAAAATTTTTTGATGCATACCAAGCTATTGGTTCAAAATCATGCTCTGAAGATGCTAATGTTACTTATTGTGTCCTCACATCAACCATAATAGGAAAGAAAATAAAAAAATCTCATTTAATAAGTAAAATAAGCAAGTCATTAAGGATAAGTAGAACCACATTACACCATGATATAGATAGGTGAGAGAAAATTGAGGATCCTAAAAATAATTATCTTTGGGCATTCTCGGGTAGACTCCCACGCACGGACAAGGTTGTTGTTGATGTACTAAGAACGTTAATTAAGAAATATTGGCATGACAACACAAGGGTTTAACCCAACCAAAGAGATATTGTTAGAAGGTAAATTGGAATTAGAAATCGTGAGCCACATACAAAACACTATTTAGATATGACTCAAACATAATTTTATGAAAGATTTCTTCAAAGCTTTCCTCAGATAAAAATTAGTCAAAGATTTTTTGAGATGAGAAAACCATTTTATGTTGAGATTGATCATGCATGCACTACATGTTGTTGTAGGGTCCATGTTGAATTTTCCATGCATTATGAGATTTATCGCTATATATGTGGTATTTTGTACACTAACAATGTTTTGCAAGAATGTGGTCTACAAGCACCTCTTAAGTCACTGAGAGAATTCATTTCAAGTGTACTCTGTAAACGAGATGATGGCTGCATTTATTATAAGATGATGTGTTTGAATGGATTTTGTCCTACATGTGGTGGTTTGCAAAACTTGTATAGATGCTTACATCTCGATAACACACATGAAATTGGGCCGGAACTAGTATCTATTGAAAAATACAAATCAGCCATATATGGTGTTAAAGATGGAAAAGAATTAAAGATGTGTGAGTTAGTGAGAAGGGATATATGCGTAGGTGATTTTATGAATTTGTTTCAAGATAAACTAGTTTATGAGTACATAGATCACACACATAGAGCCAGGTGGTTAGACAAGCAATTCAAGTTGTGTAAGGATACTTTCCCCCTCGGTACTATTGTCTCTGTCATTGATTTTGCAGAGAATTATAGACTAAAAACTCAAAATGAAGTACAACCTATGTATTACCACTCTACACAAGTTACAATTTTTGTACACATACTATTAATTCATGCACATGATAGCATAGAGGGGGACAAAAAGGTTATAAGAGAGTATCACTTCTATATCAGCGATGATTGTACACATTCCTCAGAGTTTGTGCAAGGATTCTTTAAAGTCTTCTATGACAGTTTAAGGGAAAGAGGTATAAGATACAACCAACACTTAATATGGTCAAACAATTGCACCTCACAAATCAAGAATGCAAGGATGTTCTACTGGTTGAATAGGATGCATGTGACAAGTGGTGTGCAACATTTTTGAAATTTTATTGTGGCAGGTCATGAAAAGGGAGAGCATGATGGTGCAGGAGCATGTGTGAAAAGAGCTCTTACTAGAGAGGAATGGAACTATGAAGGTGGTGCAATTTTAATAAATGTAGAAACAATTGTGCGATCGTGTAATTCTATGATGGGACTAGATAATGCAGGTAAGTCTATGGTTTCTAGATATTTTTGGTTAATATGTAAATCTAACATTGAAAACTATTTAGATTGTTGTACACTTATAGGATCAAGTAACATCCATTCATTTAGAAGTTCAAATACAACATCATTAGCTATTTATACTAGACATATTTCATGTTTTTGCTCTTCATGTATGCATTTTGTGTGGGATGAATGTGAATCAAAAGAGTGGGTCAACCAATAATCTTGTAGACCTTTGAAAACCCTAGATACATATCAACTTCCTAGAGAACTACAACTAAACTAGATGGAAGCATCAGTAGATTTTGACCATGTATCTAACCTAGTTGAACCAGGTAATTTCTCAATTTATTACTTAGTGAATTCTTTTGCTCTTGTTGTACATGCAGTTTAAGGTTAATTTAATAGTTCTTTATGTTAATTTTGGTATTAACTTATAGCCTTCTACTTAATGCAGGTCATGTATATGCAGTCATTGTAGATGAGAACAATGAAGAAGGAACATATTACTTTTTATGTCATTTTATTGAGGCCAAAAAGAAATTGACAACTACAATCACTGATGGAGAGGGTATTGAGTACCCAATAGGACCAGTTTTTATGACAGGAACATGGATTAGAAGGTACTGTTGTTGTGTCGAGTTGTATTGAGACCTCTTAAACTCAATTTATTACACATTGAATTGATATTAGCATCACCTTATCTTTATAATAAAATGTAGGTACCCTATCAATAATTATAATGTGTGGTTGTTTGAGGACTTTGAGACACATACACATATTCTTCATTACTCTAACCTTGTTGTTGCAACAAATATTCAATTGATTAAATATCATGGTAGAACTCTTAACAAGAATATGTGGAAAGTTTGTGAGTCTAACCACAAGGAAATACTTGACACAATAAAGGTTAGAGCTGATCGAGAAGGTTCACTTGATTGATTTTGGGCCATATAGATGAATGATTCTACAATATGGTAGAATGATTTTGACAATTTTGTATATATCGTTTGCGAAACATTGTAACTTTTCTTTTTTGGAAGTCCTATATGTGCATATAATCTATAATGTGCATATTTACATGCCAAATTTTGTATATATAAAAACATCAAAAATAACAATCAGTTGTAATGCGCATATTTAGATGTTGAATTTTGTATATAAAAACAACAATCCGTTGTAATGTGCATATTTAGATGCTAAATTTTGTATATAAAAACAACAATCAACTATAATGTGCATATTTAGATGTGGAACTAACCTTGATCATGCATATTAGATGCAAAATTTTATATATAAAAGTGCCCATGGGGCTGATTTGCAAATATTGAGAGCTCACATATTGTATATCCTAATTTGTACCATTTTATTATAAATACATATTGATTTTGTATCCTTACATTTGTATTGTCTTAATGCCATGTTTCGCTGGAATGTTAAGATCGATGGTGAATAACTAAATGTTAAGTTAGATGGTCACTAGTACATTTGACCCACATTTTTGACCAACATTTCCGACCAAGCATTAAAATGGTTTTGATTGGTCGGTTTATAGAAGGAAAATTTTGATTTTTTTAACCCATTCCTGTGTTGGTTAGAATTACGACAACCATGACATGTCATCATAATTACGACCAACACGGGCATATAACTTTAAAAAAAATGGTTACATTTTATTCCATTTTGTTATTCTACAAAGAAGAGCTGAAAGAGGAAAGGAGGGCACACAAAATGCATCTCTCGACACCACCTATAAGTTATGGAAAATAATAAAACCTTTTGATTCATTCCTATACTCAATGTATCTTATGTATTCTCCTATTTAAGTTGATATGATAATTGTACAGTTTGATCTTCCCGTAAATCTCCAGGAAGTACTACATTTTGTGATTCCTTCCATATGCTCCTCCGCGAATTGTCACTTTATGATCTTCATCCCTCTAAGACCTCTAGTATGGGTATCTTCATCCCACTACTGCACAAAGCCCTACACTGTGCATAGCCAAGAGGCATATATAAACCCTATGCCACCACCATGGATAAACAACATCGATCCCAGGCAAAAACACAACAACATGAGCCAATAAGGTTGCTCGATTGAAAGGTATTTAGAAAGATTCAAGCAAACACAATTGGCAGGTGTAAAACCAAACCTGACATGGAGTGATTATACAATTATTACTAGCATTCTCCTTGCTTATTCTTAAATGGCAGCTTTAGAATGGGTAGGGACATCCATTAAAACTTACAAGATAATTTTTTTGTCAAATATTGTAGTTACAACTGCCCTAGTGCATGTGTATGAAAAATGTGGAAGCATAAACAAGGAATTATAAGTGTTTGATGAAATGCATCTATGATATGTGGTCTCATGTACTAAAATCATTGCAAAATATGCATAGAACGAATCTATTGAAAAGTACTTAGAAAGATTTAAGGAAACACAACTAGCAGATGCAAAACTAGACTTGACAACCTTATCAAACATTATGCCCACCTGTCTCAATTTAGGAGCTCTAGAATAGAGTATGGAAATCCATGAAAGCACAATGAAATGGTGATTTTTCTACGTAGTAGAGGAAATAATATGATTTTTCTCATTATCTTGGGCAAAAAAATGATGATTTGAAATTAGGAAGAAGCAGGCCATAGCAGTAGTTCAAATAGGGATACACTCTTAAGAATGTTAGTTCCCTTATTCCTTTTAAATGTTGTACCCAAGTGATTTGGTTTTTTAATACTCCAAATTTATCTCTAAACTATAATCTGCAATATGTCCCCTCCCTTTTCAAGCATTGGTTTTATTATTGGAATGATTTTATAATGCTATTGTCCTTAACTCTATAATGCAGTATTTTCTAATCAAAATTTTAGTTATATCATACAGGTTATCTATTTTTATGTTATTTAGATGATGGTTATTGTTAGAGTAAATATTATTTACTCTTACTTAAATTCTACATAGGGATAGATTAGCTTTCATTATTTAGTATTTGCTAAGGGAATTGGTATTAATGTCAAGGTAGTTTTACCTACTCTTATATCTCATTGAGACACGAGCCTCCTATACTCACCCTTTTTCTCCATATTCTCTATATACAGAAGGGCATTGTACATTTTTAAACTTCCAAATATCATATCATTTCCTATTGGAATAATTGTCTATATCTCCTTTGTGGAAGGTGTTATAGTCTAGATCTTGGCATGCGATAATTTCTCTAACATGGTATCTAAGAATTTTGGCTTGCCAGAGCTCAAGAGACAAAAAAAAATAGGGTCAGAGGATGTGCCACATGAGAAAAGGGTGTGAGCTGCCAAAAAAGACAATCAAGAAGGAGGCATCAATTCCATGCAATACTTCTACCCAAAATATGAAGAAATACAAAAAATAGTGAGATGACAACAATCAACATTCTTCCTCAAGTCAGGAGAAGAATGATGATGAGAACCATAGGGGAGAGAGAATGCCAAATGACTTGTATAAAAAAATTTATTTTCACTAGAAATTTATCCCTTCGTAGTATAGACTTTGTCTCCATAACAACTAACCCACCATAAGAAAAATATGAGTAGGAAATGGTTTAGAGAGCTCCAAATCATAAAAATATTCTAAACATAGGAAGTATAGGAGAAATATCTAGTATTAGGATCCAATTTTATAAAATGGCCCCATATATTACCAATTATTTCATAGGGAGAGTCACATTAGATATGGAAGGGAAGACAAGGAAGTCTTATTCAAATAGTGGAAATAACGATAGGTTCAAATAGAGGTTTGAAAGAGAGAAACAAGGGAAAAATAGACAGGACATTAGACCCCCATTTTCCACACCTGAATTCTTAGTACAATAAAAAAATATGAAGAAGCCACAAGAATAGGGATAACTCTCAACCTTACATGAGGCCACTAGGCTTTAGTACTCTGAAATTACGTAATGAAACTCAAGAAGTGAGCCCATCAAAAGTGAATGAACCTAAAAATCATTCTCTTCCTTTCAAAGTAGGGAATTTTGTTAGACATATAATGACCAAGTACCTCTATTGCAAAAGAGGAGACATGAGGTACACATTTCTTAGCTATAAGAGAAGAGCCCTTTGTGTTTATGGAGTAAATTGAAGAAAGATTTCTTTGGTTTTTGCAAAAAAAGGGGATACATATTTTATGTTGGAGCTATTGTCAATTTGGTTGCAGGCCAGAGATTTGTTAATCCTCTATGGTCATGGGCATAAGATAATAATTTGAGAGTAGGGAGAAGAAAGCCATAGTGAGAATTCAAAGAGGGATACACTCTGAAGATTGCTAGTTCTCTTATGCCTTGAATATGTTGCACCCAATTGATCTGGAGTCTTAATACTCCACGTTAATGTCTAAAATATAATCTATTATTGAGCGTTGTTTTGACACAAGCCAACTTGCTAGGATCTCAGGATTCGATTTCCTCTCTGGAAAGAATAACGGGGTTATTCCCAAGGTTCTCCGGGGTCGGTTCACAACCTTCTTGGTTACTCAGTTGAAGATAAATGTGATTGTTCACGAGGAGGCCTTTGTTGGTTCATTCAAGAAATCAAACTGCAAAACACTTTTAGTTCTTTTTTTGGTATTTTCCGTTTTAACAAAATGGGGTTTGATAAACAAAAATGCAATTTTGTATTTTTTCGAGATGTTAGATTTTCAGAATTAAAAGACGGAAGAGAATAGAGAGTAGAGTAACGAGAAATAAGAAAATGACTGAAAATGAAGTCCTACGGACATAAACCATTATAAACCCTTCCTTATGAATTGAATGATGGGAGAGATTTGGAGTAAAACCCACCAAGCATAAATTAGACCAAGTCACAATTCACTACCCCACGGATGCAAGCGTTAGGAGAGAAAACACGTTCACTCGTGCAAGGTATTCAAAATTGATCAAATTGCAGAGCCACCAAGATGTGCGAACCCACGAGAAAAATTTATCGTTAAGCCCAAAGATGATCTTTTCCATGCATTTGTCACAGCAAGGTAAAGTAAACAACAACAAACTCCAACTAAAAGAAAAATGAATTTGAAGCACAATAAACAAGAGGCTCTATGAAAATAATGAATAATGCAAGCATACATCCAATAATTTTGCATAGGTAGCAGCAATCCACACACCACGAATGAAGAACCAAATGTATATCTTTATTGCATTAAGAATCCGACCCTTTACATCAATTTGTGATTACAATATATAGAATTTGATCCACAACTCTAAATTCCAAATTTTAGGGCATCAGAGAGAAAAGTAAATTAAACTAAAAATTTGCTGAAAAGGAAACTACTCTTAACTGATACTAGATAACTTGCATGGATCCATGAATCCATTTACAATCAATTTTCCCATGCAAGGAGGGTCAAACTCACCAAGAAGAAAGAGAAAAGAAGGAGGGTTTGTTCGGAGAGCTTGAAGTCTTCTTCTTGTTTCTAGGAGTCTTTCTTGGAATCTTCATCCGGAAGCTCTTCTGGCGGTGGAGACTGATAGGGGATCCTTAGTCCCTTCAAAATGAACTTAAGCTGACCGTCAATTAGATCTGGAGTTCAACTGGTGTGCAAAAATGTGATCTCGCTGGAAACACCCTATTTTTTGGACCGCGACCTCTACTCTGAAACTTTTAGTGTCAAAATTTTTTTAAGTGTTTATCATCAAAACTCTGGTCCGAAGTTTGGACTTGTCGGAGGCCAAAAAGGATGAAATATCTGGAAGGCCGAAAACTCGGAGGGCCGAAAAGGATGAAAACTTGGAGGGCTGAAAGGCCAAAAACTCATAGGGCCGAAAGGCCGAAGCACCTAGGAGGCCGAAAGGCTCAAGCACTATTCTACTTGCAGGGGCTGAAAGGCTGAAGCACCTGGGAGGATGAAAGGATGAAAGACTATTCTACTTGCATGGGCCAAAAGGCCAAAAGGCCAAAAACTCTGAAACCTACCTTAAGGAAGTCTCTTAAGTGTTGGAGATTACTTCTTTGAAACTGCTTTGTGGTCCAAGGGGTCAGTTTGGGAATACCTCTAGGCGTGTAGCCTGGAGCCTTTGTATGATCTCTTGAACTTCCTCATAGTTTATCTCCTTTCTTTTTGCCCTGTGAACCTTCTGTTCTTGTTTTTCTTTGAAGGTAGTTAGCTCGGAAGCGAAGAACTAGATCTCCTCTACGTGATTTGTCATCTTCATCATTTCTTCCTTTGAATGAAATAATTGTTGCAAAGCTTCCTTGGTCCCTACACCTGCCATGATGTCCTTGAATTGTTGGACCACTTCTTTAGATGGTCGTAAGACATGGTTATCTTCATCCTGGTACAAATCAAGGCCGATCCCTGTGAAGAAGATATCTATTTCTTCCACCCATTCCAGGACCTCTTTCTGTTTATCCAATATGGAAGCTTGACATTTCTCATAAATGCTAATTATCTTGATTATGCGCTTGATCCATGTCTCAAAATTGTCCAGCTCCACACCTTCATATATTATCACCAGGATCTAGAAGCGTTGTTTTTTGATGATCTGTAAATCCTGGAGGGCGGCTCTCCATTTGCTTGTCTCAGACTCCACGGCACCCTCATCGTTCATCAAATCAATCAAATTGGTAGCCTCTATTAGAATAATCCTATAAGGGTTGAATATTTGCTTGATGGCACCTTCCCCGTATTGCTCAAAATCCTCCTTCCAATCTGCACTTGCTTTGATGAAGGATGGGGTTAAACCTGCCGACAAGTCAGGGGTGTTTCTTTTATCCAACACTGCCTGGAATGAGGCCTCTAGGAAGTTGGGGTCAATGGGACCAACCATTTTGTGAATGAACCTCTTCAAGGCTTCATTTTCTCCTATCAAAGTCTTCATGGTCTCTTCATCCTTACTCATAAAACCCAGAGCATGTTTGAGCCCTAAGGTTGCTAGTGTCTTTCTCCCTTCCCTGGTAGGTTCCCCCAAATCTACCTCCTTAAATGTATAGTCTTCAGACGTAGTTTGGGCTTGAGAGGTGCTGGCGGATGGGACTGCAACCTGTGCCTTCTAGTGCCCCCGATAACCGGACATAATAACCCAACCAAAATAACCCTGGACACAATAACCCCGCCATAATAACCCAAGGACACAATAACCTAGGGTCACAATAACCCATGGACAAAATAACCCATGGACAAAAAAACCCATGGTCATTTTAGATCAAGTTAGTGTTGGAAAGTGACAATGCAAGCAATTGTTATTTTGTCATTGCTGTCAAACCTTGACTGGTGAGACTATTGTTATCTATTTGAGTACCATTTCTATTGTTGATGAAGAAGATTTAACAAGAAGACCAAGTGAATGGTTGAGTTAAGGAAAATAAAAGGGTACTTGATCAGTTGGCACTCTGGAAAAGTAATTAGTTGTTTATCCTTCAAAGACAGTTTTTCTGGTTGTTATATGTCGAGCAAAGTTGGTTGTGCCGAGCAAAGTTGCTTGTGATGAGCAAAGTTGTTCAATGCCGAGCACCAGTGAAATTGCCGAGTGAAAACAATGATGTTGGCCGACTTACAATAAATGGATTAATGATGAGATTTGAGATCTTTGGCCGACTTAGTTGATTTTATTGGGATATGTAATGTTAATTAAAGATTGATCCACGTCATTTAATGTATGGGTAACCGTAATTAATGCATGGTTTCAAGATTTAATTAGAGACTACTTTGGAGAAGTAAATGTAATGCAAATATGGAATGATCTGTTGGATCTGACCTAACCTAAGATCTACGATCTTGTTTAAGCGGCAAAAGATTTATCTGACCTAGACAGAGAGGTATATGTTAACCTTAAGGGGTTATTCATTTAGTATGCTGAAGGGTGCTGCTGAATGTGGAAGTACATGTGTGTATGTAAGAGGATTGCATGGTTGATTTACTGTTTGGCATAATTTAGCAGAGAAGGCTGAATATAGAAGCATAGAGTTGCATGTGTGATTGCTTGACGGATTTCCAAGCAGGTCAAAAGGTTGAGATGACAATGCAGGCTATCTAGTAAGTTAACATCAGAGCTATAATTGGATCTGAATTTGCAAAGTAATTTGTATGTATCAGATCACAACTGTTGATTACTTTCTAACCATTGTATCAGTTAAATCCTTTAACAAGGTTGACCTAACA
>MU225102.1:1155911-1177096 GCA_018584345.1 Thuja plicata | reverse complement strand
TATGAAGAGGCATTAAGAGGATATATAAAGATGTAGAATTAAGAGAAGTAAAGGAAGGAAGAAGGGGAGAAGAATTAAGAGTGTGTAGAGTGATACAAAAAAGAGAAATCAAAATTCATAAAAAAAAAATATTTTTTTAATATAATCTTTTGAACATTATATTAAATTTTCCTAGGGGTTTTTATAAAAGTATACAAAAATAAATATACTTTTAAGGAATCAATAAAATTTTGAGAATTTTTAATATATACAATGCCTCTTCAATTTTTTAACCAGTCAGAAAATAAGAAATTACTCATTTTAAATGGTTACACATTTTTGCTTCATCGAGAAGGTGTCAATAAAATGATCTGGCGTTGTGCAGAATATTTTACAAATAAATGTTCAACTCGGTGTTGTACTACAATACAAATAGATTCTGGTGTTGTGATTAGCAGTACAGGACATAATCACGCTCCAAAAATTGAGATGATCACTGCCAAATAGAAGTTGAATGAAATGAAAGACATGGCATAGAGGATTTAGTGAATTGCTTCAATCATTGCATAGCTCAATCTGGAAATTCATCAAAGCAGTGAAAAAAGAATAGGGTCTCCAAGAGAATAAAATAGAGAAATATATGGTTGGACACACTTCACAACCAAGCAGGAAAAACCACCGTGAACTCAAAGAAAGACTAAAAACAGTAGTTGATGGTTATGACAATAATAATATTTTAGATTATATAAGATGCATTGCTCATAATTTGACACTTTAATTGAAAATTTGAAAAAAATTAATTTTGAAATATACTTGTGATTTATAAATTTTGTTTTCCTTTCTCTATAATCTTATGGAGTTATTTTGTCCATGGGTTATTTTGACTGTGGGTTATTTTGGAATGAGTTATTATGACCCTGGGTTATTTTGTCCTCGGGTTATTGTGGCTGGGTTATTCTGTCCAGGATTATTTTGGCTGGGTTATTATGTCCTGTAATCAGTGCCCCCTAGTGTCCTGAGTGACATAGGACATTGTCTGCACTGGTAATATGATTTTTGCCTGATGAAAGGCTTTCCCTAAGGATGCTATATTCGTGTTTTCCCCTTCATCCTCATCTGAATAGGTTCTTCTCCTTGGATGTATTTCTTTAGTAAACCAGGTAGGTCTACTAGATGCAGTGACCGACTCATATGGGGTAACTTGAAGAATTGAATCTAAATTTTGGGACCCTAGAGTCATCTCTTTGTCTGGCCCCTCTTCTTGTTCATGTCTTTGTTCCCCTTCACCTCCTTCTCCTCGGCGTTCTTCTTCCTCTTCCATTTCATTTTCTGCCTTGTCTCCTTCTTGCATTATCTCATCTTGTTCTCCCTGGCTTTTATCTTCCTCTCCTGAGGAACTAACCGAGGCTTCAGTATTGAGACCAGTCACAACCTTCAATGTGGTTTCAAAGTGTGATGCAACTTATTTGGTTACTGATCCTCTAGGGGTCAGGATGTGGCAAGTCAAAGGGCTCGTTGATGGTGGAGTAGGTGTTGGGAGATGTGGGACTGGAAGTGGAAGAGTAGTTGGTGGAGTTTGGAGAAATGGTGGTGGAGTAGGAATAGGAGGTGGGAGAGTAGTTGGTGGAGTAGGAATGTGAACGGACGTTGTAACAATATTGGTCTCTTTTGTAGGCTCATTGGTAGTCACCCCTTGGGTGATTGGAGACTCTTGATTCCTGAGCCCTTGATCTGCTTTAGAACTATCTCCCACTTTGGGTAGATTTGGCTTCAGATTAGTAAATTGAGTGGGAGGTGGAGTTAAGATTACCTGTGGTTGACAGAAAGAAGGGTTGCCTGCTTCATATCTAGTTGCATAACCTGACATATCCTGGCCTTGGTCCAAGAAACCTTCTAGACCCTCAAAGTCTAATATTTGGAACTCATCTGATCCTATAGCATCAAAGGGGTTATCTTGCTCTTTAGGATCCTCCTGTTGTTTCTGAATAATCTCCTTTTCTCTCCTTTTCTAAGACCTTGTCCTTTTAACTAGAGGGACCTCTTCCTCTTCCTCTCCTTGCGGGTCTTCCTGTACGGTTTCTAATTGTGGAGATGCAAAAGCTTTCTTCCTCTTGTATGTCTTCTTCCCCTTTCCTGTGGTAGGAGGAGATTGTCCAGAAGTAGACGGTCCTTCATCTGGTGCAACCTGTACTGGACCTGTGGAAGGATCTATTTGTCTAGTCATTCTTTTCCTAGGAGCCTTGGGCCTTGGGTTTGACCCATACTCTACTGCGCGTTCATGGCCATATAACATGCTTAGCTTCTGTGGCGGTGCCTTCTTCTATTGCAGCATTGTATTTATCTCCCCATGCTACTTATCCGCCTTCTTGGGTGGATCCATCAATGTTTTCATAGGTATTGGGCTCATTTTGTAGGGGCTCTTAATCCATTCTTTCATTGTTCTCATCACATGCCTTGCCTGGAAATTCATGTCATCATTTTCATCTTTGTCGACCTTTGCGTTCGTGATGGGCCGGTCATATATCTTTTCTTCTGTATAGATGGCCTCTAGGACCTCCTCTGAATCATAATCCCAAAATTTTGGGGGAATAGGAGTCTTTATGACTTCTTTTGCCAAGGTAAGATTCATTTTGCAATAATCCCGGATTCTGACCTCATGATCATCTACGTAGTACATCTAGTGATCCTCCAGGTGTGGTTCGTGAATGTAGAACTTGCCAATAATGTGGTTGTATGTACCTATAGGGTTAAATCAAGGTCGCACTGTGCTGTAAAGCTGTAGGGGATAGTCATCCCATTCAAAGGCCAAAGATTTAGAGACCTTCATGTCCTATAGGGTATATGGTCCCAATGAGATGGGAAAATCCCAACAGTGCTTCTTCTTGTGTTTTATGTGTTCATATGCATCCGCAAGCTGCCGGACCATATCCAAAATGATTATCCAGTCGGATGGATATTTAGGCAACTTCTTTGGATTCACAGTTGATCTCGCTATCCGAATGTATGTGAAGGTTCTAAATTGTATGTAATAGGCACCTATGGCCCTCACCTTGGTAGCCGCTTCTTCTGAAATCCTTTTTTCAAAATCACCCTCAATAGATTGGATGATTGCAAAAATGAAGGCATCATTGACTATCTAGTAGTCTGGGCTATCTTCTGATATTTTCTCCTTTTTCTGTAGTTGGGGGAACACAATGTGAGGCCATGCATTGGGATCATTTAGGCTTCCTCTCTTAATGAGTCCTGGGTAATCTACCCTTGCTACCAGTAGGTACACTACGTAAGTACTCATATAAAACTTAGGGTTGTGTTTCATGGCCACCAGTTGTTCATCTAAATTGTCACTGATAATGGTCCCCCAGTCGGACCTAGACCTGCGGCCCTTGAGTCTTTCTATTAGGAGAATCATCCAATTCTCCAGTTGGAATGGTTGTGGTAACCCATATACTCGGCTTATCATTGTTATGGCTACCTTGATGTCATCTTTCATGTATCCTCTCCTTAAGTCTATTTTGTCCAACTTATTTTTGGGGAGAGGTTGCTCGCGGTAGTGGTTGTTGACTATTTCATAGGCTTCCTCCCCTTTGTTTTTGAACCATAAGTTTCCCTTTTCTATGAAAAAATCATAGAACTTTTCTACGCCTTTGTGGAGATGAAATACATCCTCAATGACATCTAGCCTGATCTCCAATACTAATTGGCCTTCGGCATTCTGGACCACCCTTTTGTTAGAGTCATAATGGTTTTCCAAGGTCATGATCAGTTTAGGTGAGGACATGACCACTAGGTGAGCTGCTGCACTGACCAACCTTGCTAATACCAGGGAGGTACAGTCCTCTAATCTCCCAGCTGGTTGGCCACACCTTGTCAGGAAGTCATCCCAATCCACATTCCCGATATCAGTATCGGTCATTTTGTTGTGCTTGTTGCTAATTTTGGAAGGGGGAGTGTTCCCCTTGTATTGGTACTTCATGGGTGAAGTAGTCTTTTTCTCATGCATTCCTGTAATAAAACATGCAAGTATCAGTATCTAATTTGAAGGACAAACTGAAAGAAAGCTGACTAAACTAAGAAAATAGAGCAAAAACTCTCTAAGTAACCAGGAATGCAGGTTTTTTGCACTTTCGGCCCTTTCGGGGTTTCAGACGTCGAAAACTGGTTCGGAGGCCGAAAAAGATGAAAGTGCAAAAAGCCACCATTTGAAGAGTGAGTTTCTTCGGACCTTTCGGCCTTTGAAAGTCTGAAGGCTTTGCGGATGTCAAAAATCTGAGATCGCAAAGCTTGAAGATCACGTTTTAGGGATTCAGATTTGTCATAATTTTAGACCATTTGGAGGTCCGAAACGCTGAAAAGGTCAAACCTCCAAAATTGCAACGAGAGTTGACAGGACTTTTGGGGATTTAGTCTTGTCAAAATTTCAGACTTTTTGGAGGTCCAAAATGCCGAAAGGGCCGAATCTTTGAAACGAGACAGACTACAACTAGACCTGGCTTTCGGCCTTTTGGAGGCCAAAAAACTGCGACAAAGGTAGCGACCGAACGAAACCCTAACATAGAAACTAGAAAGGGTAAACTTGAATCAACACAGACAAACCTCCCGCTAAACATCGAAGGCGCCAAGGGCCCTCAAAGACCAGGGGAGAAGGAAATCTCCACACCCTAGGTCAGACAAGCGCCAGGATGAAAACCCTAAGACAAAAAACCTTGAGGAGGGAAAATAAAACATGAGGGAGCAAAGAAGGAGACCTACCTCGGAGGGGCTAGGAGCGGGGGAGGATGACACAATGAAGCTTAGAGGCGCGTGCGCGATCAGTCTCAAGGTCAAGGGCAAAAATGTTGAAGCTGCGTGCTCTCAAGGAAAAAGTGACTTTGAATTAGGGCCCTTTGCAATTTATAACTCGCGGGCCCTACATCAGCATTTTTGGGGTTTTCGAGGTCTGAAACAACGAAATCCCAGAGGTAGACACCTTTGACCTTTTGGAGGCCAAAAACACTGAAAGGGCCGACTTTCAGCCTTTTGGCCATTTCGGTATTTTGGGGTACTATGGTCCTCTAAAATGCCGAAAGGGACGAAAGGCTGAAAAATGTGTTTTTTCCTTGTTTTATCATGCTGACACATGTTCTTCTGAAACTAATCAAGCGAGGACTCAAGGGAGCAGACAAGACCAAAAAGAAAAACCAAAAGCAAAAAAAAAGGGGGGTCCCCATGGTTAGAGGACCCAAAAAAATGGGGTGTGTGTTGTGGACCCACAACAAATAGCCTCGACAAAAGGAGGAATGACCAAGGTATTTCTTTATCATCATTACTCTTCTGGGATGTAACTTTGCAGTAGAACAAGGCTAAGAAGTGTGGGTGTCGACCAATATTTCAATGACTTCCAATTTGAGGTTTTCCACTGGCTTCCTAGTGTGTGTTAATGTGTATTCATTCCTTGACCTTTGATTGTAGTTCTAGAATGTTTGCCAGTTGCTCCTGACCTTCGCCAAGTAGACTAGGGTTTCTATGAAAGAGCTTTGCTGCCAGTCAAGCGTTCATATCCCCGATAGAGGTTTCCATAGTCGCCCAAGTCCATTCCGTCTGCTAGGCTATAACTTTCTTTCTTTTGAGAGTTCTATCCTTTTGGACGATCATTTCATTTCTTCTGTGTGCTCTTGAAATATGTCAGGCCCCGAATGTTTGTGTACTCCAGGTGTTCAGGTCCATAGAAATGAAATTCTCTTTTCGTATTTAATCTTATCTAGGCAATGATTAAGCTATGCCACCCGGATTTCACACTTGTGGCCTCTTTGGGACACTTTTCTTTTCATGTGCTTCTCTTCCTCTCTCTTCAGCTATTTCTTTTTTTTTTCCTTTTTTTTTTCTATTGCCTTCGCATTCGTTGAAACTTGGGTTCTGGGATTGGTGGGTACCCGAATCTACATACTATTGCTGGTCACAATTGTCAAACGCTCAAGAAACCATTGCTCTCAAGTGTTTCCTTTTAGTGTGTTTCGTGATTAGGATGATCAAGCTTTGAACTTCTTCTTGTCGATCACTGATAGCTGTCATCACTTTGCCTTTTGGTCAATGTTCTTTGTGGTGTACGTTTCTTTGGAGTAATTGACTAAGAAATACCCTTACTCTGATTTACGGAGTACCTTGGAATGGATCCAAGAACACACTGACCCAAAACAACAAACGAGCTCTGACAAAAGAAAGGAAGAAAGGACCAGACGACGAGGGCGACGAAAAAAAGAAAAGGAAAGAAAGGAAAGAACCAAAAAAGGGGACTATGGTACAAGGGACAGAAGACAGTCTCGCTCAGGATCCAAAGTAATGTTTGAGGAATTGTCTATTGACTGGCAATGGGTCAACTCTCCATTCAATGTGTTGATCCTAAAAGTGTTTTCCCCTAGGATCTTTGATATCTGGTAAGGGTCCGTCCACAATCTTTGGAACTTGGTATGGCTGCCCATATTTTCTTTCGCCTTATCCCACATGAGGACAAGGTCAGAGATCCTGAAGGCTTTAATGGTGGCTCTCTTGTCGAACCATCTCTTGACTATGACTTGATGCTTTGATACATGCTCTAGAGTCGATGCTTGCTTCTCCTCTAGGTTAAGGAGATTCATGAGCCAAACTTGTACTCGATCTTCTCCTCCCACATACTGGTCCATGAATCTGAGGACTGGGATCTTTAATTTCATAGGGAAGACCAGTTGTAAGCCATAGACCAGCTGGTATAGAGACGTCCCCAGGGCATTTTTTATCCTTACACGATTAGTCCACAAAGCGTATTTGAATTGTGTGTCAATCCCTGGGGTTGTCATCCAGGAGGTGTTTGATCATTGTCGTTAAGTTCTTGTTGGTATACTCTGCTACACCATTGCCTTGCAGATAATAATTTGAAGAGAAATTAAGGATTACTTGGTTCTCAAAGGCCCATTGCATGAGTGAGGCATAAGAAAAGGAGGCAGCATTGTGACATACCAAATAAAATGACATCCCAAACCTAGTTATGATGCGTTCCTCCAAGAATTTGGTCACGACCTCCATAGTAAAATTCTTTAGTGCTTGAGCCTCTGTCCAGCGTGTGCAGTAGTTAGTAGCTGTCAAAATGAACTTGTGTCCTACAGATGAAGGAGGGTTAATCATCCCAACAAAATCTAAGCCCCATTAGGCGAACGGGCGTACCTCGTAAACTGGTTGTAAGGGCATTGCGGGGTTTCTCTCTTGAGTTGCGCTGGTTTGACAAGTGTGGCAAGCTCTCACATGTTCGTTGGTGTCTTTTAATATCGTAGGCCAAAAATATCCCACCCTCAAGATTTGGTGAGCAGTTGCATCAACTGACCCATGTCTCATTCCGTATTTATCATGGAAATCTTCTAGGATTTTCTTTGCCTCGAGCCTGTCCAAGCACCTTAGGTATAGACCCTCATAATTGTGTTTGTACAGTTGTCCATTTTTCAACATGTAGGAGCTAATTTTGACTCTCTAGGCTCTTCTCTGGGAGCCACTCATTTCCTCTGGGCAATGGTTTTGCAGAAAATAATACACTATGTCTTTGTACCATGCATCACTGATCACACCTTGATCGGTGTAGGTTTGGAAGACTAGACCTTCTTCAACCTCAGAGATAAGATTAGTCAGGCCTTGGCCCCTCACTAGTTTCATTGGTTGGATTTCAAGGTCAAAATCTTGGAGGATTGTCATCCATTTTCCTCTCCGCTCTCCTAGCTCGTTTTGCATCAGAAGGGACTTTACGGCTCCGTCTGGAACTACCCTGATGACTTTACTTCCCAAGATGTAATGTTTAAAATTTTTAACTGCTTTGACGAGAGAGAATGACTGTTTATCCAGGTTTGGGTATTTGAGCTTAGCGTCTTTGAAAGGGAAACTCATGAAAGCTATGGGTCTCTCATCTTCACTATTCTTCTTCTATGTGAGGATGCCCGTGCATGAGTGCTCAGATGCAAAAGAGTAAAGCTTAAAAGGGATAGTGTAGTCCGGGCTCACTAGGACCGATGTTGTGGCGATGGCATGTTTAATCTCTTCAAAGGATTTCTTGTCTTGGAGAGCCCATTCAATCTTGACATCTTTCTTGAGCATGTCGTTCAACGGTTTTACTATCTCTGTGAAATCGCTAATGAACTTCCTTACGAAGTTGATCTTCCCGAAAAAATTTTTTAGTTCTTTGTGGCTATGCAGCGACATCAAATTTAGAATGGCCTCCACCCTTTCAGGAGCTATGGCTATCCCCTTGTCAGAGATGATATGTACCAAGAGTTTGCCTTCAGTTACCCTAAACACACATTTCTTGGGATTAAGGGAAATCCCAAATTCCCTGCATCTTTGAAGACATTTTCTGAGGTCATTTAAGTGGTCAGCTCATTATTTCGAGAAAACTGTGAGATAATCCATATAGATGATAATGCACCTCCCAACTAATCCCTTGAAAGCTATGTCCATTGCCCTCTGAAAAGTGGCCTTGACGTTAATCAGTCTGAAAGGCATCTGGCGGTAGGCGAAGGTTCCCCATTTGGTTGTGAATGTCATTTTCAGCCTGTCCTCTTCCTGCACCATCACCTGGTTGTAGCCTGAGTAACCATCTAGAAATGACATCATTTGAGACCCATTGACCTTTTGTAGTACTTCATTGAGAGATGGGAGCAGGTAATTGTCCTTCTGAGAAGATTTGTTGAGGTTCCAGAAATCCACACACAATCGAATCTCTCCAATTTTCTTTCTTATGGGTACCAGGTTCGCAACCCACGTGGAATGCCGGATTGGGAAGATGATTCTGGCATCGAGTAACTTCTGAACGTCCTTTTGAATTAAGGGTTCCATAGTAGGGTTCACAGGCATTTGTCATTTCTGGAAAGGCTTGGAGTCCGGCTTTACAGGGATGTTGTGCACTATGACTGAGGTGTCATATGTCTTTAATTCTTTGTAGCTCCATGCTATGACATCTCGATATTCAGTTTGGAGCTGGACCATTTTCTCTTTCTCTTCTTTGGTTCCTACCTTTCCGATGTGGACCTCTCTAGGTTCCTCTTCCGTGCCAAGGTTGTATGTATCACATTCTTTGCTGTCAGGTGTTACGTCTGGGCGCCTTCTTAGTGCAGTCTTGTCGCTATAAAAAATCCTCTCTAGTTCCACCATCCCTTTGGGTATGGCGTTGGTCCTTAGATTTTTGACACCTTGATCATCAGGAGCTTCGGGTTCAACTGCTTCTTCACCTTCCTTTTCCTCGTCTATGATCTCTTTTTCGAACACACCGGCACCCATGATAAAATCCAAGATGTGTTGATCATCTTGGAAGACTTGACAGTTAGTGACATTGTCCGGAATGGCCGGGGCTGCGACGAGTTCATCTGAGAATTTATTTAGCTTGGATTTTTCCATTGGATGTAATGAACTGACTGACATGGCTAAGGCGTCGACGACAACATTTCTTCTTCTTGGGATGGTTTTGATGTAGAAAGCGTCGGAGTCGTTGATCAGGTCCCATGCTCTATTTTGGTAGGCTGAGAGCTTGTTATCATTGCAAGTATACTGACTACAGATCTGCATGACAACCAATTGTGATTCCCCTTCTACTGTCAGGATTTTATTCCCTTTTTGTGGTCCAGGAGAAGTCTGTGGACCAGTGCTTCATATTCTGCAACATTGTTAGTGCATAGGAATTGTAACCTATAAGCAACATAGATAGACTTACCTCTTGGGCTTATCAATTCGATCCCCGCACCTTCTCCCTGTTTGCATTTGGAACCATCGAAGTGCAACTTCCATATCTGGGGTTGCCTGGTAGGTTTAGATCTGGCTAATTTTCTCTTGGGAGAGCCCTTGGTTTTAAGTTTCTGCCCCTTTTCTCCATCACTGTCAGAAGAGGTTAATTCTCCTGTACTTTGGGTATGTCTGGGTCTGGGGGTTTCAACACTTTCACCGCCCTTGTCTTCTAGCATTCCTTCATAAGGGGGGCATGCTCTGTCATCAGAGGTACTCCAATCACTAAGTATGTCCAAAGCATGACATACTTATCTTGATCTTGATCTATGGTCCTCGCTTAATCTTATGAGATTTTACTTAACCCTTCTTGCGTTCAGAGATCTCACGACTAAGCAAAAGAAATAACCATGCTTTTACCTTGGTAAGTTTGCAAGATTGCGTGATTGAATGAACTCTAAGTCACCAGATGATTTACTAACTCGAGAGTTTATTTGGAGATCAAGCGTAGGCCACACGATTAAGTCAAAGATATAACAAGATCAACACCTATCTCTTAATCGTTGAAGGAAACCCTGACTTTAGCATTTGTTTAGAGATCACGCACCATCCGCTCATCTTGGAAAAGATCAATGGTTATCTCTTAATCTCTGAATCTCTTACTTAACTCTGATTTCTTATGGAGATTACGTGACAAAGAAAAAATGAGCTCTATCTTTACCTCAGGTATGTTAAGAGATTACGCGACTGAGCAAATCTCCAAGTCGCTGAATAATTCTTGTAACTTGAGTTTTATCATGAGATCTGGCGCTATCCACATGATCAAATCTTAATCCACGACTGTTGCCAAGTCTTTGATTCTTTGAGCCAGCTTCATAATCATCTCGCGATCATGCGCCAACCGCACGATCAAGCCAAGATCAATCGTCTGCGCTTAATTTCTGAATGACATACAATATATTCTTTTCTTCATGAGACTACGCGACTTAAGCTTGCGCTCAGTCTCCAAATGATTTGGAATATTCGGTCTTGCTTGCGAGATCAAGAGATAAAGACAAAGCCTTAAAATCACATGACATATAAATCACTTAAGTTATTTCAACAAAAGTAACTTCAAAATAGAACACAGTTACGAGGAACTAGGGTTTTTGCACGACAAGGGTTTAGGGTTTTTGCACCACTTTGCCTTGCATTGCTCAGATCACATACATTTGTAGGAAAATTTTAAGGATATATTCAAACAGATCTTGACACTTTAGGGAAAATTGAGATTGGGAACCAAAAACTTTATATCAAGACTCAAAAAATTAGAAACATATCCAACAAAACCTTTGAGACTTTTTCATCTTAATGATAATATAGTGAGCGACCTCCGAAATTACTCTGGAAAACTAGTCAGATGACCCCCATATGACCTTTGAAATTGGCAAGCATATAATTGATATACCAACATTCATTCTGTAAAACATATTTGCACAATGATGCCTGAGATGGGAGCTTTTGATTGTCAAAGTTGGCTACTTCCTTATTTCTGCAAATGAAGATACTGAAACTCTTCTGGAAACCCACTTAATCACTGACTTATAAAAATTCAAACTCTACATTGGGAGATGGCCATTGGGAATGAGCACTTAATTAGGCATAAAGAATAAGTGTCCAAAATGGTTTGACCCCATTCAAATTTGGGTGCAAGTTATCTCTCCCCGAACTTGGTCCTTGTGAAACATTGTAAGGACACATGCAAAACATAACAAACTACCTCTGGAATAATCTCGTGAAAAATAGCAAATCAATTCCTAAAGCCTTGAAACTTTCCCTGTTTGTACACCTTCATGCATAGAATTTAGAGAACCAACTCACTTATCATGACTATCAAGTTGCACCACAAAATCAATATGCAAAGTTAGCCTCCTGGATGACTAATCATTGTGCACACAGAAAACTAAATAAAATTCACTTGGATTTGACTTCACAGAAGCATCAAATGAACACCCTAAAGCCTGAAAGCCTGGACAGGGATTCATTTACCCATAGAGAAATGAGGTTTCAATTAGCTTGCTTTGATAGTCAACTGGTCAACCATCAATACCCCTCAAAGTCAGCATCTTGATAACTTTCTTAACTCGAACACAGTAAAACCACATAAGTTGGATTTGGAACTGGTTGAGGAAAATGGCCAAATAGATTGACCATGGTCTGAGAATTCACATACTGAAATATTTCCATGATTATAACATAGAGGAACATTCAATTCCTCATGACATACAACTAGGTGCAAACTGTAGGACCCCAAATTAGGGCACTCTGTACTTTTGCAGTTCATACCCAGAAAATCAGAATAAATTGCAAATAGAATGACCCTAGAAAACCTATCAAATGAAACCAAAAGGATCTGCAAATGAATATGAAGACTCACTTTCATGTCTACAATGTCTCGGAACACTCCTTATGCCATATAGTTCAACTGGGCCTAAGATGGAAACCTTCAAAGTGGGTCATTTAGTAAAATCTGAAACTGTGCAAAGTTCAAATTTGGGTTAACACTTCTAAACAACTATCTCAAAAACATATCCAATCTGACTTCTAAAAGCTGCAAACCAATATATTTTCTCCATGATAGGTGATGAACACATTCCCCAAGTAATTTCTCATAATAATCACAGGGTCTTAATTTCCTTACTACCAAAGAAGACCCTTTCAAATAATTTTCAGGGGTACTAACTTTGTCTAAGAGAAATTTTTACCTCGTCACTCCACATTTCTCCAAAATTTAAGAGTGCCATCACAATATAACCTACCAACATAATAATTACACATTTTTTAATACGTACTAGTAAAAATTTAATACAAATATATAAAAGTTAATATCACTAAATTAATATTAACCGAAATAAATGCATCGAGTCGTTAGAGACCAGTCGCGCCCTTTTTTGAAGAACGGGTGGCTCCTCTGGTCTCCGTACCCATACGCGTAACCCATAAGGTTGAACTTTGACTCGAAACCCATACGCGTATACGCACAGTTGAAAGTCTAGACGGGTATACGCGATAAACTGCGCTCTGAAAATTCTCGGATCCAATTTTCTGGTCTGATAGAAAAAAATTTAGACAAAGGTTGTACAAGTTTTCATCAGGCCTGGTTCAGATGTTGATTCGTTTTTAGAAAGGTAATCCCAACTTGAAACCTGAAAAGCTGCAATGAATTTGTAATTCTGCAATGCTGTAATTTACTTTGCTATTTTTGTACCCAAGTTCAAAGCATTACTCTGTTTTGTCTACTGAATTGACCTGAGCAAGTTTGCAGTAAATTTTCATAGTGAAGGAACATCGTTTTTTTATTTTTCGGTCTTTCCGTTGGGTTTTGGCCAGAAGGTCTGTAAATTATGATGAAGGGCTTGTGGGGATCCTTGTATTAATTTTTCTTGGATTGGCTGGAAACTTGTTTAGGTTATAGGATAATATATTCACAAGCTTAGATCTGAAGAGCATTTCACCCACAAGGTTGGTTTGGAGGAAGAAACATGTTTGAAGCCATTTCTACACTAAGCCCATGTCTGCAGGAGCCCTTTTTACTTGACTAGTGGATTGCTTGTACCTGCTTTCCCTGTTTCATCCTCCTAAAGGCAAATGTCATCTTACAGATTTGGGCGGAAGTCATAAGAGGGTTTCTTGTTTCTTCTATCTTTTATTGAATATTCTATTATATGAACATATAGTTAAAGCATTATCTATTATATATATATATATATATATATAACAATTGGTATCTGTGCTCCCCTGTTTCTCAGTTATCTTCACAGTAGGCTCCATGAAATTCTTTCTGGTGGCCCTGATAGTATCGAGCTTGCTATGATTCTTCTCAGAAATGAATTCCTGCATAACTTAATCAGGAACACAAACTCTGAGTTCTTTTGCATCCCTAATTCGCTTAGACCTTCCTCTCCTAGAATTTCTTTCTCAAAGGAAGGTGTTGTCAAATCTGGAATATTAAAGGTGTACAGCAGGTGTCTCTCTGAAATTGCCCCATTATAAAGTGAACTATACCAGTTTAAACCCTCTTCATTTTGCAGATTCAGAGATCCTTAGCGTTTCATATTCACATTCTACAAGAGCAAAACACCAATTTATTTTTGGAAATTGCCTACCCTTGCATCCAACTTATTGCCATTGTCACACTCTGAGCATGCCAGCATGAAAGGTGATGAGGGAGTCAGGCAAAGCATCCTCTAGCAGCAGCTCACAATAAATACTGCAATAGATGAGTGGGGAAATATTAAGCTTTAAGAAGAGGGTAAGCTGTAAGACAGCCGAGATGGATTAGTTTGCATGGCCATTTTGGTTTCTAATAAATCATTCATATATACTGCTCTCCTGCATCATCCATATGCAGGGGATTTTGTCCGCAATATGATTTCTCTTTTGGTAACAATATTTTAGCATTCTATTTTGGTAACAATAAGAAGAATCTCTCTGAGCATATTACTCAACATCCAAGCTTCCAAAGATTTGGTCTTACATTCCTGGATGACATCAGCTATCGATGATTTTTTTGACAAAAGCAATGATTATAATCATTTTGGACGTTTTTCCCAATTTCCACATTGAACTACTGTTTTTCTTTTCACTTATTTGACTTGTTTTTCTTCTCAGTAGTGAGATACTGATGTATAATTCTTAATGTGAAATAGCCTATAGGCCTAATGGATTTGTATGCAGATACCAATTTGTGAAGAGCTATTTTAATAATACCTTAGTTGAAATTGTTGGGTCCTATTATTATTTCAGACATAGATAATTGCAACTGATTCAAGCATTGTGTATAAACAAACATTTTGAATACTATGTGCTCTTTTGCAGGACAATCAAGATTGATGAAGTTCTGTTTGTTCAGGGGAAGAGGATGTTGATAGTTAAAAATAAATCTTGTGAAGCATTTAACCAGGGTTCCATATTTCCATGAAAGAAACTTTGGGTAATGTACATAAGGCGAAGCTAGAAGAGAAAGGCTATGGATATGCAGGGTTTTAACGGTATTTTTCCCTCTAAAATCAGAAAAATAATTAGCTGGCTAAATGGAAAGAAGACAATGGATTGAAGGTGTTATATTTGGGATCAGCGAGGCCTTTCAGATTGCATCAAATGTGCAATGAGTGTAATCTGCATTCATTCAATTAAAACAAAAATGTGGCATGAGTGAAGGTTCTGTACAATTCAGAGCTGATGAATATAATTTTGTGAAAGAGATGCACTTCAGATATTTAGCAGGTACGTTAATATCTTTGCTCAGATATTCAATGGACTGCTTTATGTATCTTTTTTCTTTAATTTAATATGAGCGCTCTATATCTT
Source organism: Thuja plicata (assembly GCA_018584345.1). Taxonomy (NCBI): domain Eukaryota; kingdom Viridiplantae; phylum Streptophyta; class Pinopsida; order Cupressales; family Cupressaceae; genus Thuja; species Thuja plicata. The sequence continues at coordinate 1,162,063 of MU225102.1, read as the reverse complement.
TCTCACGTTTTTTAAAATACATAAAATTTGCCTACGTCCAAATAATTTATTATGCTAATCAAAGAGAAGTAATTTAACATTTATTGTAATTTAATCTTATAAATGACTTTTAAGAAGGGCTTAGAGCACATACCCAACTACTCAAAAAGGATATAATTGATGTCTCATGTCAACAATAGGTCTAAGTTGGAGTGGATACGGTTTGGTAGTTTCTTTAGGGTTGTAGTAGGTTACCTCTCGTTATTTTGTTTCTCTATAATCTTAAATAATATTGTTATGGATTGAATTCATACATTTGTAATGGTTATCTATATTTATTTTTGTTTTTATTTTATAAGAATGTTGAAAATAGCTTGAAGTTCTATAAGAGTCTTTTTAATTAAGTCTTGGAATAATACTGTGTTTTTAGTAGTATGGTTTATGAATATTTTAAATTTTGTAGATGGTGGGGATCATAATTGAAACAATTGATGATCCTTATTTTATAATTTCACAAATTGGACAATGTTTTTTTTAAATACAAAATTATCACATTTTGAGGTGGTACAGCTATTCTATATATTCATTGTACCTAATTTTAGATGGTATAACCTTGTCACATACTTTTTAGAGTTAAGGGCTACCCTATTTGGTAATGGAAATGTTGAAATTAGGGCTCCGTGGTTAGCGAGGGGTATCTCGAACTTGTGTAGTGGGCTACCCTTATTTAGCAAGATGTGTATACTCTTAGATAGGGTTCTCTTGGTATATGTCAGAATAAACTACAAGTTAATAGGACAATGACAATATTAGGAGTTGATATAATTTATTTTTCAAGATTACTAATGGCTACTTGTTAGTGCAAATATCCGTAACATTGTCTAGAACTAACATGTTACAAGGTTATATGGCTATAAGTGAAGTTAACAAGGACAAAATATATACAAATGTGAACTGCGAAGGCGGGAAAGTGGCCAAATAGTGACCTTAGACACAGTATGGTGCCTAATTATTATTGTGGCAAATCTCTTGATTCTGAAAGTAGTAGTAAATCTTTATTTAAAGACTTAAAGCATATATACTTGATTGTGTTAAAAAAACAACTTGTCAAAATTGTCTACAAAATTACTAAATGACAATAAAGTCTAGGATATATAGAGGGGTTAGATCAATTTCATCTCAACTCATTAGTTTGTGTTACATTACTAATAAACTCATTTTACCATGCTACAACCATCTAGGTAGGTTTGATTAAACATCAAAGGTTCCCATGACTATGCAAACCTTTAGAAAATTTTTATGAGATCAATCACTTGGTTCATGAGATTCCTCACATCAATATTTGGACATTTAGCCAAGTTTGTGAGCAACTTTAGCTTTTAAACTACACCCAGTAATAGAAAACACGAAGCATTGAGAGGGATTAGAAAATTGCTTGATAGGAAGAAATCATATGATGGTTTGCATATGAAAATGATTTAACAAAATAAAACTCTTCAACATGAGTGCATATTCGTCAAAGTGAAATATTAGAAGGGATAATTTGGATGACACCAATATTTTAATCAAAATTTTAAGGGTTTCTATGGTTATAACAAAAATTTCCTCCAATATTTAGAAGTCACTTCTTAGGGTAAGTGCACCAAGATGGTGAAAAAAGGGGGGTATAAGTGGCTACTTTTTTAAAAATTTAAAAATTCTTTTTTCCTGAAATCAGGTAAACTTGAACTTCGAAGAGAAATTTGAGTCATGCACACAAAATTAGGAGATGTGAAAAGAATAAGAATTGTAGTACTCTGAATATAGTTTCTAACCTACTAAAGTTTTTAAAAAATGAATGAGATTAAGAGGGTCAAACCTGCTGCGCACAAAAAGCTATTCATGATTTTTCATAAAAAACATAACATAGTGTCTAGCGTGTGCTTCACAAAGATATAGTTAGAATTAGTATTTTGAAAATCTCTTTGGTAGAATGATAGGTAAGAGTGAGAGCTAGAAGTTGTGTATTTTTTATAATTTCACATTGAGTATTTTTTTTTTTTTTTAATGATTTTTTGAAGTGGGTGCATCCTGAAAATCAGTTGTTTGTTTGTGCGCTGAGCATAACTTGCATCAAAATAATAAAAAATGCAAACTTTTTTTTAAAGTGTGTAGAATCAAGTCTATAACAATAATATGTAATTTGTTTTGAATTTGGTCAAGTATATCAAAAGTTATTAAGAAAATGGTAGACACATGTCTTTGAGAACAATGAAGACATTGGTAAAGAAAATTAAAGTTTATTAAATGTTAATGTTGTCCAAAAATAGAAAATATTATATGGTTAGAAATATGAGAAGACGTGTGAAATTATGGTGGTAATTTTACAGATACCCACTTGATGATGTGTAAACCTGATGACAAGGAAGTTGAGAAATCAACCTAGAAGAACAAAAGACGTGTAAAGGGAGAGAAATGAAGAAAAAAAGCTCCCAAGCCTTAGGGTCGTTGTCCAACCCTCTTACCTACCCATAACGTCATAAGGTTCTTAACTATTTCAAAACCCGATCAAGTTATGTAAGACTAAGGCAGTCCTTCCTAGTTCTTGATAACACGATCAAGTTCCTAAACACTAAAAACCCAATCGTGTAATCTAGAAGTAGAAATGTGTTGTGCATAATTCAAGTTTTGCATATGTTTTTAGTAATCCAAAATGCAATCATGTTTTTTAGAATTAAAAATATATGCATGTAAACTTAATATACACTACACATATGTATATCTTATTACATATATAATATGTGTATATGTATATATATGCATATGTATAGATATATATGTATATATTTATATGAATTTATGTATATATGTCTATGTATGCATGTCTCAACCTCTCTTTGTTCCCTCTCTTTCTCGTCTTCCTCTCCCATCACCATCTCTACCTATTCTGAGCTCTCTCTCTCTCTCTCTCTCTCTCTCTCTCTCTCTCTCTCTCTCTCTCTTCTCNCCTATTCTGAGCTCTCTCTCTCTCTCTCTCTCTCTCTCTCTCTCTCTCTCTCTCTCTCTCTTATCTTCCTAATCTATCCTCACTTAAATCATATATATTATTTAGGATCTATCTTAGGGAGAAATAACATTTTTAGATAATAAAAACATATACGGGTTCTATAAGACTATGAATTTGGTTTGTGTGGACATTTTAAGTGTGATCATGTTTTGAAGAAGTTTTAGTTCTTCAAAATGTGATCGCGTTTTGGATAACTTTTAGTTCTTCAAAACCTGATCGGGTATTGAAGAACTTAGGCTCGGTATTCACCAAACCGTAACCCGATCGGTTTATTAAAAGTTTTAAATATCCCGATTGGGTTACAAAGAATTTTGGGTTTTTATGGGGGGGTGGGCCACTTTTCTGTCCAGCAACTTCGTGCATTCACCCGTTAGAAAGAAAAGAATATGGAATACCTAAAATCTTGTTATGTTGTAATTTGTAACTATATAGTGGCACCACCATTCTTATCTGTGTCATAAAAATAGAAAGGATAAGATTACTATGTTGGGAGAAAGGGGTTTGCCTCAGTCAAACCCCTAGATAAAAATTAACCTTGAAATCAAATTGAAATGCTCAGAATAAGGAAGTGTGCTGCTAGTAGCATAGGCTTGAAGATGTCTTATACCTTGAATGATGCAATTGTTCTTGAAATGAGATCACAAATATTGATGCAATAACATGACTCCATAAAGACCTAAAAGGACATCACAAAAGACATGCTTTCGTAATGATTTTTATAGCTTGCCACAAGATGAATATGTGGGATGAAATATTTTGAATGGTACTTGAATGCTTGCTTAGATCTTGATTTCTTGATTAATCATAGATAATAATAGATGGATCCCAAAATGAAGGAGGTAGCATTCCTTTTATACCTACCCAGACCATTTCAAAGCTTAAAACTCGAAGAGGGCCAACAAGGATTTGAAAATCCTACTAAAAACCCAAGACCTTTCTCCAATTTGAATTTAGGCTACATTTAAGTGGAACGGGGGCGCTTCCTAAGGTATGAGGTGACCTATCTTGCCCCATGCCTTGTGGGGAACCTAGTTTAGCCAATCTAGGCTCAAAATTAAATTGGGAGTCCCTGGAGGTATGGGGATGCTCAAAATTTACACAGAATCAAGGTTTGAACTCTAAAAAAAATACAAAAGGCCACTCATAATGTGAATAGGGCCTATGTATGCAAGAGGTGATAAATGACTAAAATAATTAAAGGGGCACACTTAAAATTAAGGGCCCACAATGTAAATTAAGTTAATAAAGGACAATATTTAAATATTTATTAATTAAATGCATAACAAAGTTTAATGATGCATGGAGGAATGAGCACACACTAAAATGGTTGCTAAATAAGTGTAAAATGTACACTTTAGTAAGGTGCTTACAATTTACGATGCTATAGATAGTTTCACAACTCGGAAGGGTTTTGTGGTGTAAAAATAGTACAGATAAATTTGCAAGCCTAAGGGTTCACCCTAGAGCATGGGCAGAGATGGACCTAAAATTAGTTGCCTCGATATTATATTAAACCAGTCCAAGGTTTGAATTTTATTAGCCACTAGTGTATTTGAACAATCCTTGTGCGTTCTTTTTTTATTGGCAAGAAGGGAATGTGATTATAGATAATCTTGTAAGGAGAAATAGAAACTCTCAGTCCAATGTGGTTTCTATTGTCAACACAACATCTGTTCAAAACAATTCTCACACTACTAGTATGCCCATGGAAATTGATGAGAAACATGATATTCCTAATGTGAACATGAATAATGGAAATCACCCCACTTCTAAAGATGTCATTAGGACCAAGGGATAGAGAATGGCTAGGAAAAGGAAAGAGCTTTCAAGATCTTTTAATTCTCATAATGGTCAAATCCTTGTTCCAAAGAACTCTTCTCTACATATATACTCTATTGTAAAAAATAACGACCTTGAGTCCTAATCTTTTGGTACAAGACAAAGGTCTCCTTCTCCATCTATAAGTCAAAGAGCCTCACCATCTTCTATGAGACACAGATTGAGGTATCCCCCTTCAACTAAAGAGCATAACTCCTCTAATCAAATTATTTCAACCGCCAACTATTTTGTTGTTTTTCTTTTTCTCAATCATGAAGTATAAAGTTCTTTCTTGGAATATGCGAGGGATTTGTCCCCCTCATCATAAATATGAGGTCAAGGAATCTATTATGAAATAGAAACCTAATTTTATCTTTTTGCAAGAAGTCAAACTAAAGGGGCCTCAACTTCGTTCTTCTCTATCTAACATCTGGAGAAATGTGATCTTATTTCATACGTCTCTTAGAGAGGGAAAGGGAGGGGTTGTTATTGGTTTAGATTCTTGGGAAAGTAGGTTTTTCATTTGGAAAGGAGAGGATCCATCACATAGTTGTGTGTGGGTCTTTTCCTTTATCAATGGTAAAAGTATTAGTTTATGTTATGTTTATGCTCCTAATATTGCCAAAGAAAGATGTGAATTATAGGAATGGATGACTACTAATTTACCTCAAGCTAGATGGATTATTTGAGGTTTCAATATGGTTGAGCATCAGGAAAATTTATTGATGTAATTAATTATTCCCAATTACACTTTAGTTAAGCTAACTTAGGATAATGCATTGTATAGTAGTTTGCATATGAGACACATAGGAGTTTGCATTTCATTTTAGCACATGTTGTAGGAGAATTCCATATTAGGTGGAGTTAGTTGTTAACTCATGTGTGAGATCCACCTTTAGTGCTCTTATCACATTATCATCCTCTCATTGTTGCACATGTTTTCACATACTTCATTGTACAATGGAGGATAATCCAACTTTGGTGGACATGTGATTCCACTTAGTGTGGTTGATAACTTATCATCTCCTTATCATGTAGTCTTATTGCATTGCCTATATATTCAGGCACTCCTACATTGTATTTATCTATTACCCATTATCATTTAATCATTATTGAGTTATTCATTTTATCATTTCATTTTGTCTCTCTTTTTTGTACTATCTATTGAGCTTCTAGATCTTGACATATTCTTTCTTTGTCTTAGGCAAATTATTACATGGTATCAAAGTCAAAGAAGGTTTCATTTCATAGCCATTGGAGAGTATTTTGCTTCAACTTTTGGAGGGCCACAATTCAGATATGGGATATC
>MU225102.1:1098713-1128900 GCA_018584345.1 Thuja plicata | reverse complement strand
GGCTGATTCAAGGATGGTAGTAAGATTTGCATAAAGCCTATTGACAGTCATGAGACTGATTCAAGGATGGTAGCGTAGATGCCAGATACTAAGTGACAACCTATGTATTGAAAATAATCTAACAAGGTCACACTTAACAGTGTGTTTGTAACCTTTAACATGGTTGGCTCCTAACAGGGTTCACTTTAGAAGAGTGAAAATTTGGGGTGCCGGTCCCAGTGGTTTTTCCCTTAACAGGGTTTCTACGTTAAAATCCTTGTGTTATATGTGTATGGTTTATTACTTTATTGTTTTAAATTCTACATATGCATTTATGGATTGATTGGTACACTCTACATATTTATTGAGTATCGGTAAATGCAGTTTACTGCTTATCGGTTATCAAAGAGAAACGGGACAGACAAGGTAAACCGACAGACAGTTATTTGTTTCAAGTATTTCAATGGCATGCATCTTGTTGGGACTTAATAATTTGAGAAGTATTAATTGGTGGATTAAAGTTTAAATTGGATAAGTTTCTTAGGCCACTGATTCACCTTCCCCTCTCAGTTATTACTAACATAAATGGATTAGGTTTTGTGTTTCATTATTAAATTTATAAGAAGTTCATAATATTTCAATCAAATCATTAGAAAGACCACCCTACCTTCAAAAGCTCATCCCACACACTCTCCTCAGCATCCATGCATTGAGTTTCCTCATTCCAAGCGAAACTGCTTGTATTTCTCAACTCTCTCATCACTCTATATGCAAGCTTCCATGTTTTCAGCTTGTTTTTAAAATTGTCCTTTGTTAGAGTGAGGTGCATGTCCGCGTTGAACCACCTCTCAATGACGGTCCAAGCTTCTTTTTTGAATCCACCATCTCCTTTTCTTCCGAGTTGGACTTGCTCAATGAGCAAGTCTAAAAACTTGCGTTCCATCTCTTTGGTCCATTGTACCTTCTTTGAAGAAGAAGATAAGTGGCTCACATTACCAGTTTCTTCCATGCTTATCATGAGTTCTGTGTATGCCATGGTCTAGATCAACTGTTCACAATGTACAAAGGCTTGTTAATGGTGTAAGCATATTGTTGTTAATGGTTTAAACATAGACATATAACATATTTATATACAAATCCATAAAAGTACAACTATTATATACAACTCCAATACTTCTAGATATGAACAAAAGAAAAAGGAAACCATCATGTATATCAAAGTATTTGCATACATCATTTTACTAAAAAAAAACACATTGACCAATAAAAGTACAACTATTATGTACAAGTCCAATACTTCCAGATACGAACAAAAGAAAAAGGAAACCATCATGTATATCAAAGTATTTGCATACATCATTTTACTAAAAAAACACAATGACCAATAAAAGTACAACTATTATGTACAAGTCCAATACTTCCAGATATGAACAAAAGAAAAAGGAAACCGTCATGTATATCAAAGTATTTGCATACATCATTTTACTAAAAAAAACACAATGACCAATAAAAGTACAACTATTATGTACAAGTCCAATACTTCTAGATACGAACAAAATAAAAAGGAAACCGTCATGCATATCAAAGTATTTGCATACATCATTTTACTCAAATAAAACACATTGACCCATAAAAGTACAACTATTCTCTGGATCTGTAGTCTTCCCACATTGTACTTGCTATATCATCTCAAAACTGTGCCCATTGGTCTCTATCATGTTGAGACAACCCATATGTCTCAAGAATGGGTACATTTATCCCATCACGATCATCTTCCTCTTCGGTACCAATTTTTGATGGAACGTCGTCCTCTATCGTAATGAATTTGTGTAGTATGCAACATGCTAATACAATGTGGGCTTGTCTCATGATAGAATAAGACGTGGCATGCCTAAGGATTGGAAAACGCTGGTTGAGAATACCATATATACGCTCTATTGCATTTCTAAGAGAGGAGTGTCGGTGGTTGAACAACTCTTGTGGAGAGTTTATTGGATTTTCTCTTGAAAATTGCTTCAGGTGGTAACGTGTACACCGATAAGGAGCGAGAAATCCAGGTGCATTGGGATATCCAACATCCACTAGAAAATATTTTCCTACATAAATAAAGTAGATTGTTAAAACTTAAAACATTGAGTGTACCCTTGAGTATATTAAACTATGATTTGGCTTACCGGGGGGAACAACAAGTGGATCTGCTCTTGATAGAGCTGAAGCTAGAACATGACTATCCACAATAGACCCTTCCCAACTAGCAAGGCAGTACTGAAACTTATAATCGAAGGAACACACACCCATAAGATTTTGCGACAAGTTGCCTTTTCTATCACGATATTTACCTTGGATGTCAACATCGACGGTGATTGGTATATGGGTTCCATCGATAGCTCCAACACAATCCTATATGATATGATACAATCATCAATTGTACGGTCAACCAATACTATGATAAGGATATAAATCCATACATGAAATTTGTAACACAAAAATTACCTGGAAGAACGGATCGAAACGATCCTTCCAACTAATTTCAAGAGGAGTGTTTGGACCAGGTGCTAAATAAAGTAATCCTCGTTGAGTGCTAAGATAGCCCTCAACACCTTGTGGAAGTATCAACTGACTGTCTCTCCTGAGTGCCCAAAGTTGTGGGCAATCTTGCGGTTCCTTAGATTGTGGCCAAGAGTGTGGAGAAACATCACAAGTTGTTCTTCTAACTTCAAGTGTATCGTATTTGTCAAGCTTCCTTTCAGCCTTAGGATACTAGCTAGATGAAAGAAGGCTCCCCTACTCATGCGAATCTGATCATGACAATCCACATCATTGGAATGAATAACCATTCTATAAAAATAATTTCCTTTTCTTATTCGTTTACCCATTTGTGCACTGCCTTCTCGAGCGAACACTACTTTGGCTACGACAAGCAAAGAAAGAAGAGCTATGAGAATATGAGTGTATGTGGTCTCAACAGCTACGCATCCTAGAACATCAATACACTCAATAGGATCCATCAATGGCCTAAAATTTGGACAAACACAATGATATTTTAGTGAGGAGATATCCACTATCAAGCACAAAGATAGGGCATGTAATAATTACTGAAATAGAACAAGAAGTAATAATTGGTCACTATCTCCTACATGCCCTTGTTGAAACAGACAAATGATGCAAATGTTGTAGAGAGCCTACATGGTAAATTATGCAGAATTTCATGTAGAGTATGATTTTAAGGCCTACAGGGAAATGAACAATAATTTTGGTGTACAATTCTACACCAGAACAGCTCCACAACACTACCTAAACTAGAAATTAAAAATTTTGATGGTATGTTGAAAAATTCTTCTAGAAGTGTTGCTGCATAATTGGTTGTGTTTTTTAATGTAACCTATGTATAATATGGAAAAATTAAAGAACGGTTTTCTTTGCTTCATCTCAAAGGGGATACCTATGAATGATGGCATCAGTATAACTTGGAGGCATAGGATGGTGAATGTGATGAGTTATTCATTGGGTTAATTATGTTTTCAACAAAACAACTGCAAATGAGAAGTTTCTGGAACTTAATATTTGCATCGAGGATAGTAGGATTCTGTAGATGAATATAATATGAAGATTATGAATGTGTGTCCCCCACATGACAAGTTTTGATATTTTTTGATGAGCTACAAGAGGAATTGGAAGGCCACATAGAAGCTCTTAGACCTAAGGACCTTGATGAAGCCATCTCAAAAGAAAGTTCTAATGAAAAAACCTTTTAAAAGATGGAGAAAATAGATGGTTGTTCTTACTGCTCAAACAAGACAGCATACTTCCTAAGTTAGATACTAGCTCAATTGAGGCTAAACATTCTACAAATGGTAACCTCAATCTAAATAAGGCTACTCGAGTAAAACTATGCAAGCAAGGATGTTGCAGTTCACGTGAGGAGCCAAGATCTTGTGAAAATAAATGTTCTAATAAAGGTCAAAGCTAGTTAATTGAGGTGGTTAGTGATTCCCCAGTCTTTGTCGATGAGGGAGAATCCACGGGCCTTGAAAAGCCCTTGTTAGAAGATGTATCTGAAAGGGACAATCTTGAGCATCCCATTGCATCATTAGCAGCCACAAGAGGCACATCCATTTGCCCTACATTACATTACCCTACATTACAATCTCCTTTTTGATATAACTACAATTGGTTTTTCCCACCTTAACTATTATAAATGCAATAAAGGGCTCATCCTACACATGTCAATTTATTTTGTGAAACCTGATTTTGTTTTTTGTAGTAGGCCGCATTGGTGGAATTTTAGTGGTCCAACGGTTGACCTTAGTATCAAACACAACACAACGTCCGCCCCTAATTACTAGACCAACCTACTTTGATAATTCCATCAACACCTAGTGAGGATATTGCAGATGGACGAAGTATAACTATGTCTGGTTCTGACGATATCCTACCATAATAAAAAAATACAATCACTTGGTCAACCAAATTGGGCATAGATGTCACCTTTGGAGCAAACCTAGAGAGATAAATTGGCACTACTTGCTAGAATAGGTTCTTTTATAGCTAAATTTGGATCTGTGCTAGAGGTTATAACAATTTGAGTCGTTAAGGATCCTGATAAGCTCATCATTCATTGTGTTGTTTTGAAAAAATAGGCTTTTACATTGCACATGTATACTTGCAAATTGTCTTAACGAAATCCTTTTTAAATTAATTTTTGCATCTACAGCTTTTGAGCAATTTCCATTTAAAAAAAAAAATCATATTGACATATGTAGGTTTTTCCAATCTTTGGAGTCTATCTGGTAGAGTTCTAAGTATTTATATAAAGTTCATATCACAAAAAGTTATTAGCGTCTACTTATCACTAGAAACTAGAAAGTTGTCTTTATAGGTAGGAAAATCTATTAGCATCATAATCAGTAAAAAGTGGTCTTTATAGGCCAAAAAAATTATTAGCATCATAATCAGTAAAACCTTTTTTAGTATCTTAATCAGCATAGATTTTCATTTCTAAACTGTCAGTAGTTAGCATGAGTTTACTAAAGTTCATAGATGTATCGTCAAGTGATTTCATAATAGTGCAAAAAACAAAATTTTGGTTCATCCTATTATATGACCCCTATTATCACTAGACACCTCTAACTACAGGCAGAGGAAGTAAATAGTGATAACTCCAATTAAGCCTGTAACACTCAATCCAAAGATTACTCCAGTGGTATAGATGCCTCCTGCCATAATCTGTGGAATAGTGAGATGCTCCCCCTCACTTATGGATTTCATAGGCTGAACATTGGGATTCTCCATATTAGCTCTGTGAATATATTGTGGATTCCTATGAAGATTAGAGTGGTGCCCAGATTAAGGCCATTAATATGACTGTTCAAAAAATGTGTCAAGGTCGCCCAATGACCCACTCACCTCAGACCATTGTTTTTTTTAATTTTTGGCTAAGTAAGGGGCCAAGACTAATAGTTTGTATTATTAATAATAATATAGTAGGCTACATAATGTTTCTAAACTACATTCTAGAGATGACTGTCTAAGAAAAGACATCTTAATACAATTTTGGATGGGCTCTGCAATGAATTGCTTGGTCAGGTTATTACATTGTTCGGTAAAATTTTTAAAATGGGTTTTGTCCCTGCTACTGTGTCCTATAATACACTGCTTAGTCATTTTTGTAGCCTTGGAATGGTTGATCAAGCTGTGATGTGGTTGGGTAAACTTTTGAAAACATTTTTTATTCCCAATGTTGTTGCATATGAGATATTGGACAATGTTCATTTTGGTGGGAAAAGGTCTTCCAATATTCCAAAAATTGTCACAAGGGAAGGATATATTTTGCATTTTGTAATGCAGATAATGATTAATAGGTTAGATAGGCAAGAAGGCACTCATATGCCATTTGTAAGTCTTAATGAGAACCCAGATAGTGTAATTATCTTTACTTATATTTATTCTAAGTTTGCATAAGACAAAGATGATCAAATTCTCTAAGCCTGAGGGACATCAAGGTGTTTGAAAGAGAAACGATAAGGATGCTCTAACTTGTAACAGGCTGATGGTAAGCTCTAGAGGTGGTCCCTTTTGCAAAGGAAAGTTAGAGGTAGATGAATTCTTCAATAGGTGATCGGCTATAAATTGCAAACATTAGAGCCCCATGAAAGAGTTAAAATTAATGATCAAACTTTCTTTTTTCTTACAGATTCAAGATACAAATATCATCTTGAAGAGATGATGAAGCATAGTGCCAAAATTATGGTAAGTCATCTCAGTCTGTTGTTGGTTAGAAGTTATTCTATTCTTGGATGTCTGGAGCTTTGATGGTAAAAGTGACTTTAATATACACAACAAACGAAAAATAAGTTGAGTTTATAAATCTTGTCTTATGACGAATAGATTAAGCACTAATATTTGCAGGTTCTCTCTACGAAGAAACTCCTCAATAATGAAATTAATCTAAAGGATCTTTGTGCTATGAAGTTATGAAAGTGATTTGTGATGCTACTTCCAATACATAATGAGTTGTCTAGTATAAAACCAAATTTCCTGCAACTTTGTCAGCATCACAGTAGCCTGGGAACAGAGTATGGACATCCATCAATCGTAAAAGAAAGAAGTTTTTCCAAATGTTGTAATTGCAACTTCCTGGAAGAGGTGTGCAAAATATAGTAGCATAGACAACTCAAACAAATTGGTCAGACAAATTTTTTACATAATGCCTCAAAGAGATTTCGTCCATGAAATGCAATGATTGTAGCTAAGCACAAATTGGGTATATTGAAAAGGCTTTAGAAACTCTTAAGATTTTGCCTTTGTCTATGTAAAGCCAACACCTCAACTTTGTCAGCCAATGGAGTTCAAACAGGGCTTGGAAATCCATTGATCTATATGGGATACAGAGTGTAGGCAAGACTCATGAATTTAATAATACCAGCTAAATGAATTATGGTTTCAGTCAAATGAAAATGGATGCATAGAGAGGTGATGTTACAGAAAATGGATCCATTTTCTGTAACATCACCTCTCTATGCAACCATTTTCTGTAACATCACCTCTCTATAACCATTTAAAATTGAAACATTAAAAAAACCAAGAGATCGAAAACACAGTATATTGAAACCAACAGATCAAAAACCTTATTCAAAAACTTATGGAAGCCCGTTCAAAATGGAAAAATATGACCGTTAGAAAAAATAGCCGTTAAAATTCAAAACACCAAAAAAAAGAAGCAAACAGAGGCTATTATTGCCATTTGGCTGAAAGAGTCCAGGCTTGACAGGACTAGAAAAGAAGTCACACAACTCTGTTGTTTCTATTTCCTCTTCCATGGCACTGTTTTGACTCTGTTGTTTATAGGACGAAGCCTCTATAAACATATCATGAAAATTTTTGCACAAAAAACTAAAACTAAAATATTAAAACAGCCTCTGTGTTGTTCTCTGAATCCGTAGACTGCAAGCTTATTCCGCTGCATAGGGAATTGCATTGAACCGAGTGGATAACAAAATTTGTAACCTAAATATCAAATGTTACTATTGGTTGTATATAAAAATATTTATTGAGCTGTAGTTCATATGGAATTATTAGAATTACAATCTATGATTATCTATTTGTTGCTCAAATGTTCTATTGAGTTATTAGCCCCTCTTTGACAAGTCTATCTATCTGTCGCGATATGACAATACTCCTTTTCAACTACACTAAACAGACTTGGGGCTCTTAGTTGACTCTAATATCATACCATATGTTGAGATAAAGTTCATATGGACTAGGTACGACTCAAATCTTAGTCTTTTTATTTGTTGTTGGAGTGCGCCCAGCTCTCAGCCCCTTATTTCCATTTTATGCCAATGAATCATGTAAGATTTTGCAATCATTTCACATGTTGAACTACAATTGGGGCTCGAGTCTAAAACATTGTCAACTAAGTTATGACCATTTATGATTAGCTATGACTCTAATCTAAGAACTTCTCAATCGAACAATGACTTCTTACTACTAGCTAAGATTCAAATGTAAGACCTTACCATCTGAACTATGACCCCTTGTAATGAGCCTCTGATCAATTGGGCTCAAATCTAAAAATTTCTCAGTTTATTTATGATCACTTACAACTAGCTAAAACCCTAATCTAAGACCTTCCCAACTGAACTATGCCCTATTATAACGAACGTATGCTCAATCAATACGAATATGACACATTTCCAACAATATATAAATCAAGATTTAACAAATTAAATCATAATTTAATAAATTAACATAGATATCATAAATTCAATAACTTTGAATGTCTTTAATTAGATTATCAAAATTTTATGCATTGTGAGATGGTAATGATAACCCAACTTAGTTCCCTGACAATAAGAACAAAACCTAAAATAAATACACCCATAAGCACTGCCCAAACAAGAAACAATGACTAGAAATAGAAACAATAGAGTATTGTGTGTTTTTCTTTCTGGGTATGATTATTTGAAATTACTCAAAAAAGAAAGGAGAGGCAAACTGCCCCCTCTATGTTTTATTGCAGTTTTCCTTGAATCTTCACAAACTTGAAGATCTATAATTGTTTGGACATAAAGATGGCAGCATATCTATTTTCTTCAGTCGATCTGTATTCAGGGAGAAGTTCAAATATTCATTTGAACTTGAAGCATTTTCAAGGCATGGTTTGTATTTAGGCTAGGCTTCAGATATGAAATGAATAATAAGTATTGACTATGAATCAAATGTATAAGTTGTATTTCCATAAATGTTGAATGCAAATCACTTATTCTGTAATTTTGAATCTTCCCCTATTTCATTGGTCAAGTTTTTTGAGCTATGCCGCCATTAGTATTAATAGCTAAGATTTCAAATGCAGTTAGTTTATTTCATGACATGACAGATGCATAGACCTAAGATCTGAGAATCTTGGTAATAAAAATCAGATTTTGAGAAGGTGGGTATGGGGGAAATAGAGAGAAGGGGCCACAAACACAGTGTTGCGTTTTGTCATCCATTCATAGTCGGAGAGTCGTTGTTGCAGAACTTTACACAAAAAAAAAGCTATGAATTTATTTGGAATGTTGTAGGCCATTATTGAAAGCAGGGTTGTGTTGTGATCTTTTCAACTATTGATTCCATTTGAACATGAGGATGGCTGCATAGAGAGGTGATGTTACAGAAAATGTAAATAGTGAATAATGTAGAGCAGAGAGGTAGTGTTATTCAACAATGTAAACAATGAATAATGCATGAACAATAAAAAATGACATCAATGCACTAAACTCGTGCTTTTTGGCTGGAAACCCTACCTCTTTCTCTTTTGAGAACCTCGATTCACTGAATCTCTTTTGAGAGGAGATTACAGCAAAGAAGAGCACACCTCTGCGTTCTGCTTCCAAACAATACCCTTCGCTGAGCCCTAATTTAGGTGTGTGTTGTTTAGGATGGAAAGTTAACCAGAACAATTGTTGTCTGCCCCAAGACGCCCTCGGCTATAGAAAAAAAGGCGCCCACTTAAACTGCGTTCGACGAAGCGATAACCTGCCGAAACAAAATGGATGCTCGAAAGGAGGGATGCTCGGAAGGAGGGATGCTCAAAAAATTCATGGCCCTAAATCCTATTCGCAAACCCATAAATACAAATGGGAAGACTCTGGACCTGACGATTTATTAAAATGGAGTTTAAAAAACTTAAAACCAGGTTTAGATTTCAAATTCCACCTTTTCAGTGGGAAGATTGTGCCACCCATTTTTGGGTCAAAATCGGGTTTCGTTGTCCAAAACTGGGTTTTGCATCTTGGAAACCAAACGATGAATTAGCCTCAAAACTGGAATATATGCTGCAAATTCCCACTATATTCCCACAACCAAATGGGGCCTAACTGTTATGTTTCGGAGTTTACAGGTCAGGGAGGATATAAGACTATGGAATAGTGGGCAAAAGAAGATGAAATTGAAATGCTCTTATATGGGAGTGCTGGAAAAAGAAATTGGTAGAAAATGTTAGTATTCTGTCAAATCTTTTAATTTCTATGATTTCGATTATTATTTGTTAAAATGGTATGAGGATGAAGATTCATTTTATGTTCTTGTTTCATTGCCAATTTGTTTGAACTTGTAATACCTATATAAACAATTTTTATTCCTGAACTTGTAATACCTATATAAACAATTTTTATTCCTTTCACCACTAACATATCTAAGGCCTTTATTCTTTAGCCTCATTTTAAATTCAATTAGCTTTATAATTCTTTGTCCATGTTATTGCCAACATTTTCCTTTATATCCCATTCTTCCTTGAAACCAATATTTGTTGAAAAATGTCCATTATCAAGCTCCTTACATTGTCACCTCCAAACATACATTTTTTAATCAATAGAAACTTCAAGCATATCACATGATTGCTCTTGTAGGATTTGAGTTGATCTATCATTGGTTTTGTTTATCTCTAGACTTAGGCTTTAACAATGAGTACAAACTTCATCAAATATTGCAACTATTTAAAAAAAAATACTATCACCTTTCTTCTTCTATGAAGTGCCAATAAGAGTTGCATAAGACCTTTTAAAGCTATAAATTCACCCCTTTTCATATACCTCATGTACTTTTTTCATAAATTGGTTGCTACCTTGAAAATTTCAACCTTTTCAAAATCTATGATCTTTGGTAGTGTTCTTGCAAACTTCAACCTTATAATCTTATATCTTGGAGATTCTCTATGACCCTATGTATTGATATTGCACCTTTCTTCTTTTATCAAGTGCCAATAAGAGTTGCATAAGATGTTCTTCTAAAGCTATAATTTTGTCTCACTTTTCATTTATCACATACACTTTTTTGTTAAATTGGTAGCTTTCTTGCAAACTTCAACGTTTTTAAAATCTATGATCTTTGGTAGCTCTCTTGCAAACTTCAACCTTATCATCTTATATATTAGAAATTCTCTATGACCCTTGATGCAATGAGATACTATCACACCAACCCGCCACAACCAGTACTCCACATACATACAAATGTGAAATGTATAATAGCGAAATAGATGAAAATAGACAAAAAAAATTGATGTACAACTTTAGAAAAATTTATTGAAATCCAAAGTAAATCAACATTACAAAATAGAGAGCCTATTGGCTTCACATTACAATATTCATGGATCTAATTTTGGTCTCTCATAGACCTACAACAATGGTTTTTATACCAGCATGTAATGGCTTCTCAAAAGCCTTCTTCCCAAAATCTAAAGTTCTCCTTATTTCAAAAACTCTACCCATAAATTAACTCGCCCCAAAAACAAAAAAACTCTCCCCAAAATTAAAATTCCTTCCTAAATATGCCCTCTTCTCTCTCTCACCCCACTCCCTCTAAAAACCACTAAAAACATTGCTAAGGAATCCTAAAATAAACCCCCACTTCTCCCGCACTCTTGTGTTACTGATGTAGGGCTTATGGTATCAATTGTCCTTTAGAGTGATTTTCTTAACTTTCTATGAGAGAGCACTGACCATAGGCTCCACACCCTTGAACTGATCTTACTTTCATCTACCTTGCATGTCAAATAACCAAAGATAATAGACACAACATGTCTCTTGGTTTGATTTTAGAAAATCACACCTATCTATCCTACCCGGGTACACAATCAAATGGTAAAACACAAAGAGGAAACAAGTATTTGTTAGATGGGGTTGAACCAAATTGTCTAGGCCTTGACTAGGACCAACACAACACATCTCTTTTGGAATTCTTCTTATGATACTTCCTTCTTTAGGCACCCTAATTCCTTGTAGCCCTATGCAAGTGGTTTTCTGACCTCAACTTCCAAACTTCCCAAAGGACCAAGGAAACATAACGCAATTTAGGATACCCTCTATCAAGATACAATTATGCTCTAAGTCAAGATTTATGACTCCAATTTTAAGTTCCAAACACCCCCTATCTTGACTGTCTTGACATGCCTAATTGCCCCAAATAGGTCAAATTAACAAAGGAAGTGTCCTCCAAATGTAAACCAGAACCCAACCATTGATTCAGGTATTGTATTAATATTATAAATACACCAAATCCTCAGTTTGAATGGATGGTTCAATCCTAGCATGCCTCTTTTTTCAAGTGTCTACTCTATTCTCGGGTTGCCACATGGAGATGTCAACCCAAATTCACTCCAAACTGATGTTTGTTACCATCAACCTACAAATGGACTCAAGAATCATAAATAGACCTGCATACCCCTGATTTCACCAATTTCTAGGTCTTTCCACTGGTGAAATAGAGAGGTAGAGGAATTTGTTTAGGAAACCCTAAGCAACTAGGGTTTGCAGACAGTTTTCACAAAAACACTTGTAACTTCCACTACACAATACCTCAGATGCTCAGACCAGTCCCAAATGGAAGGTAATTCATTCAAATTTGGGTTTTTCATTGGTCTCCCCCTCTGGTCAATCCGTATAGGACCGTACAAAACCATAAAACTCTCTATTTGTCAAAAATGGTTATATTTTATTGATTCAGTTTGCAAAATTACAACATCTCTCTTCCACCCACCTGTAAGGGATATTTGATGAGTCTTCCTAAATGGTTGCAACTAAAATTCAAGCATAGATCTGTTGGGAAGAGGTTTACAAACAATCTTTCAAAAAGTTGTCAACTTCGCTTAAAAGTTACTTTGTAACTTTTGCACAATTTTACATTTTTTGCACTTTTTTCTCCTAATGAGAAAATTTTGCTTTCCTTCATAACTAGGGGTCCCAAATGGACCAGAACACCTTAAAAACACTAAAAACACCTAAATAACATGAATTCCAAGACTTTATGATCCTTTGACCATAGTTGACCAAGTGGTTTATAGATACCAAATCTTGGTACTAGGCCTTACAATTGGATCTTATTGCAAAACTAAGTGATCCTATTAGACCCAACCTATGTGAGTGACTCAGGGCATGTGTTGAATCTCATTCATGGAGTTGGGGCTCCTGCACTAGTTACTCACCCACTCCCAGTTTTCCTTCCTAAATTAATGTCAACCAAAATTAAGAGGTAACATAGAAGTATGTATCATTTAATATATGACACGTGTGTAAAATGGGATGATTAATTTTAAATGATAATTGTGCATGACTTTGTGCATATGGTTTAAATTTTAGAAAATATTTTTAACTTAATCAAATTATACCTATGTATCTATATTAGTAGGAAATCCATCTCAACCAAAATTAGAATACATGGACAAATATGTAGATGAAATATACATAACCATCTCAACTTATGTCAAAGATTTTTCTTTGAACTCTAACAATGATGCCCTCAAAGGACTATGAATGTGAGCAAGAAATGAACCTAAAGAAATAGAATTTATAAAAGTAGCTCCCTAATAAAGATACTCCAACATGGTGCATGTGGAATGCTAAGGAGTGATAGGATAATCTTTAGATGATCTTGCAACCTATAAATGCTTTTATGTGACACAAATAGATTGTTGTAGACTATAAAAATAATCTACATATATTGTTGAACCCTATGACTATCAACTACCAAAGGATCTACATCAATTCAAATCTACAATTTGGGAGGTTTCAAGAGTCTTTCACTTTGAAAAGATGTGGTCCACCTATGCACAAACATATAAGAGAGGGATTGCCAAATATGATGGCATCACCTAATATGCTCTCATTGGATCCTCTACAGGAAACTACTTGTAAACCTACTTATTTAACCATTTTTAGTATTATGATCAAGATTCTCCAACGATGAGAAGGAAACAACATGATAGTTAGAAATTTGTTGTAATAATGATCCATGTGTTGTAGATGACCTATATGTAAGACTTGATAAAATCTAAAGAGATAATTTGGACCTAGAAAAAAACCTTAAGGGGGCTATCAATTACGTCCCTTTGAATAGTAAAAACAATATGGTTAATAATAAATATAAGGTATGGAGTAAGCATTAAAATCATATTTGCACAAAATAATAATCTATACTAGGGATTGTTTTGACGTGGACAGTAGTAAGTTTATATTTATTATGTCACATATAATGCAACAATAATTGGCTATTACTAAGATAACAACCGTGAGAAACTATGAATGCAAGGTAGCTTAAAGGTGTGCAAATAAAAAGCATGCACACCTATTGACCTAATATCCCCTAATGCTATAATTAATTACATAAGATATAAATATATCATTTGATGAATTGACCTAATATACCCTAAAGCTAGAATTGAGTACATAAGATATTGTATAATAGAAAATGGTGAGCAATGCTAAGGTAGAGATCACTCACCAAGGTTCTATGGTATACATTAGGAATACAAATCCAACCCTTAAGTTCAGGTTTGATTAGCACAACCAAATGGATGAAGGGTGCTAATGCATTGCTCAAACAAAAGAGGAATATGATAATCCTTTGAAGGATATTAATTATGAGATTGATTAATTGACTATAGATCTGGAAAATGACTAAAAATGACTGACAAGATTGATTTAATAAAGTAATTTCAATATTTGTGAATGATTTGTGTACCTTGAAATGAATTAGGAGGATGTGCACTTTGAAGTCAAATTTAACTGTCGCAAAAATGTCGCACACTGATATAACTTCGGATCTAGACAGAAGAGACCCGAATATTTCTATCCTATAAATTTGAGCCAAAAAGTATAGGTACAAGTCAAATTTGAAGGTATAAGTCTGTGTTTTAGATACAAGTCAAAGTTTGACTATGTACCTATGTTCTGTGACTATGTATTGGTTTCTGGGTTTTCTGGGATAGCTCTTGTAGCTTTCGAATCCAGCTCCACAGAATCTGAAACATATTCCTGCACATAGAAAATAGTTTTTTTTGTGGAAAGGGGCTTTCCTTGGTCAAGCCCTAGTTTAGGAATTGAACTTAATTGAAATTGCATAAAGAGAGATGAAATGGAAATTAGATCTGTGATATAGTTTCCTCATGCTTTGATGATGCAATGCCTCTTTGGAAATGATCACAAGTGTTGATGCAATAACTTGAACTCCACAAAATCCTAGTAGTAAATCATGAATCCAAGACCTTGAAATGATGAATGTTGTAGTTTTTCATATTGAGAAGAATGCTTAAAATGCTTGATCATGGATGCCTTCAATGGATGCTTGCTTGCACTTGAACGCCTAGATTGCACAATAATAGCCAAAAGATGAGATATGGTAGCATAATAATGTCCTTATTAAAAATACATTCAAACATGGTAAATTCTATTAAGAACATTTCATTAAGTCCATGCTAGAGATTTTTCTTGTAGAATCTCAATATAGCAAATATGCTTGACTCTTAGATTCCCAACTCTTGATTCATACAAATAAAAGTCTAATTGATGAGGACTAATCCTCCTTCTTTGAGCTCCACAGACTCAGGCGGGTGTACCTTTTATGATTTATTGATTATCAGTAATCTTTAACAGTGGATCCATGGTTACAGTAATTTGTCTCTTGCCTTTAACTGCAACAACTGATATCACAACTTGCAAATTACTATGATCAGATTAATGTAGAGATTAACAAGACAGACCATGAACATGGCAAGAGAAAATAATAGTGAAACAAGGATTCTCATCCTTTTTATTTTTAGAGTACTAGACTCAGGAAGGCTAACCTAATGATTCTCTCTTCAAGGAATCAATACAATGAACTATATCCTTCAATACAGTTGGTAAACATGCATGTTCTTAATAAAAGGAAAGTAAAAGGTTATTTAGATTTAAGATTGATGATAATAACTACTTATCAAAACCTAGACCAGTGCCTAATCCCAAGCAAAGAGTCAATTGAGATATATATTCATAGAAATCAATTAATTGAAACACATATGAAGCCCAGATAGAGTGCCTTACTAACTATCATCTCATTCCCACACCCATGTATCAAATTCTAACACCAATATCTAACCCTCTCATACTATTCATAATATTTAATCCCTCCTTGAAAGAAACTTACAAATAATCGCACAGTTACCTTATAACTAGTATATTTAAAATGCCTTACATATTAAACATACAAGCATAAACATAAATAAAAGAAGACATAATATATGTGAAATAGGAAACTCCATTGCATCTTATTAATATACTTCTGCTTCAATACATTCAGAGAGACAAAAAGCTTGAAAACTAGACAAAAAGAAGAAGTCTGCCTCACAGTTATAAATTCACCATCATTTGAAATATCTTACAACCAACTATATATAGAGAGCACTAGCCATCTTGGAATCCTTAGAGAGAAAGGATGCAACAAGCTTCGGATGGCTAGGCTAAACCTAAAAGTGCTAGAAGACAAAATTACAATTACATTTTTCAGTCGGTGGAGAAAACACTTGAGTAGATGATTTGATATGATTTCAAATCTTTGCAGTTGGCACCTTTGTCCACAAATATTTAGGATAACTTCAAAAAGTTGTTAAGAGACATAGTGAAAACCAATACAGGATAACTTACACCATTCTTGATGATAATTACCCTCTCTGTGCTCGATGATCAGGCGCCAAGTGCCATTTTAATTCTCATCCATCACACCCAAATATGTTATTGTTGCTTTCTTCAACTGCTCAAGCTCTGGTGCTATTACTCTGAAGAATCATATTTATTTAATTATGGCTCTGAGACAAAACCCTGACTACATTGCTGGTGAAACCCTCTGTGCAAATTCAAATATTCAAATAATACCGGCTATAACGGTCACTTTGGTGTAGACTCAAAATTGATGGCTGAGATAAAACCTTTTCATAACTCTAAAACACCACCACATATATCTTTTAACTACCCGGGAACGAGAACAAACTTTGCCAGGTGTCATTCAAGCGTGATGCCTCAAAGAGTAGATCTCGAGCAACTTTCCTTTAAGGCTTTATGTTGACCACAGGATCAAAAATGACTTGATCAATCTTTACCTCTTATTTACTTCAACCCATAACTCACCTTTGACCAGCCTTCAACCCTAGGTGACTGAAATCCTTTGTATCTCTAAGTCGCTAGATCTCTTCCCTAAATCTGGTTGCATTTGCAAGATTAGAAGACAACTGTAAGATCAAGATCAAATCAACGATCCTCGCGTAATCTCCTAATGAAAAGGCCTAACACAAATTTATCTAGCGATCTAGCGACAACCACAAGATCTTTATTGCATCATCAGTTCAAATTTGATCTCTGCAAACTCAACTTGTCCTTACTTTGACCTGAGTTCTATTTGGAGATTCAGTGACTGTGTAAATATTTTAGTGTTTGAATACTTTTCATAACCCTTGGTTTATCTAGAGATCTAGAGAAAACCCTTGATCTTAACTTTGATCTGCAGCTATGATTTAATCTCAGAAAACCCTAACTTGACTTAAACTTAGCTTAGCTTGACCCTGGATCTATCTGGAGATTGTGTGACTAAGTAATCTCCAAGTCTCTGAACAATTTCTTTAACTCTGGGTTTATCTAGAGATCTAATGCAAGCCCTCAGATTCATCTATCCTTGGAAACACGTGGCAACACCATGTCAAATCTTGAAGCACAAAACTTAACCGAGGCTCCATCACAAAATTCAGTGATTGTGCAAATCTCTAACTCAGATAGTAATCCTTTACCTTAGTCAAATCTGGAAATCTCATGACTTAAGGCATCATTGAAGTACTTAATTTAACTTGACTAGACTTGTCTTTACCCTAGTTTGATTTGGGGATTACACGACTAACTGAGTCTCTAAATCACTTAATGCATCACTTAACCTTGAGTTTATTTAGATACCATGTGCAAGCCACATGATTAGAACTTGATCAACGATGCACATTTAATCTTTGAATCTTTTTGTACTTCATCAAATCCTCCTGAGATTACATGCCATCCCCATATCTTGATCTGCATCAACAGTTCAGATCTCTCTTATCAACTCAACCTTTACTTTAACTTAACC
The DNA here is from genome assembly GCA_018584345.1 of Thuja plicata. Classification (NCBI taxonomy): domain Eukaryota; kingdom Viridiplantae; phylum Streptophyta; class Pinopsida; order Cupressales; family Cupressaceae; genus Thuja; species Thuja plicata. The sequence goes on along the minus strand of MU225102.1, from coordinate 1,111,026 downwards.
TTAAGTCTTTTGGAGATCATGTGACTGAGAAAACTCTAAGTCACTGAATGTTTTTCTTAACTCGGGTCACATTTAGAGATTACGCGCAAGCTACAAGATCTTTCTTGAATCAACAGTTCTGATTTAATCTTGTCTGGCCCACCTTAACTTTACCTGAGTGAAGCATCAATTTAGACATCATGCGACTGAAGAAATCTCTAAGTCGCGAGAACACTTCTTAACCTTTGAGTTTATTCAAATACTTGGCGCAGACCATACGATTCATCTGTCCTTGGAAACAAGTGGCAACATCATGTCAAATCTCTGGAAACTCGACTCAGCCTTAACCATAATCGACCCTAACTCTGGTTCATCACGAGATCACATGACTGTAGAGAATGCCAAGTCACCAGAACATATCTTAACCCTAGAGTTTATTAAGAGACTTAACACCATCCACAAGATTATAATAAAGATCAACGATGCACATTTAATCTCATAATATATTTGTACTTGCTTATTTCTTTCTGAGATTAAACATCATCCACACGATCTAAACAAGATCTACAGTCTACACTAGATCTCGAGACATATCATGAAATCATCAATTTATTGCGAGACTAAGCTCCAACCACTCATCTCGATCTTGATCTACTATCCTCGCTTAATCTTGTGAGATTTCACTTTACCCCAGGTGCATTCAGAGATTCTATGAACAAATAGGAAAAGTAACCTTGCCTTGACCATGATTACATTAAAAGATTACGTGACTGAAGAGATCTCCAAGTCACGAGATACAAGCTTAACCCTTGAGTCTGCTTAGAGATTACGCGTGGAGCACACAATCAGAACAAGATCTACGGCCTACGTTAAGTCTTTGAATACATTTGTACTTGACCATTTCCTTTCGAGATCACGAGACAACCACAAGATCAATATTGCATCAATGTTTCTCACGTAATCTTGAGACATTTCACTTAACCCCAGGTCCATTCTGAGATCTCGCAGCCAAGAAAAACAGCAAACCCTATCCCTAACTTTGTGTCTATCTGGAGATTACGCGACCAATTGAGTCTCGAGGTCACTGAATGAAATACTTGACTCATGGTTTACTTTGAGATCACGTGCCATCCACATGATTAGATTTTGATCAATGGTGCACATTTAATCTAAAAAAAGAAAGAGCATATTCCATATCTTTCCGAGATTGGGAGATACAAGCTTGCGCCAAGTCACCAGATAACAAAGAATATTCAGTCTTAGTTACGAGATTAAACGACTAAGTAAAACTCGAAAAGGGCACATGTCTAAAATGAGACTTAAGTGGCTCAAAAAAGATAATTGCAAAATAGAACAAGTCTTGAAGGATTAGGGTTTTAAACACATTTCTTTCACAAGAGACCTATGGTTTAGGTTTTTTCACCATTTTTGCACTCTATTGCTTGGAAATAAACACTTGTAGGAAAATTTTATGATACACTTGAACAGGTCTTGACACTTTAGGGCACAATTGACATTGGGAACCAAAATGTTGCAAGTTAATAGCAAGAATTACAAATATCTGGGAGGCAAACCACAACTACTCTAACCTACTGTGAAAGCAAACACACAACTAAAAGAAAACACACCTATACAACTAAAAGGAAAGTGACAACACTTAACAAGGAAATTATTTTAAAAAGGCCCAAAGCCCCAAAATGGAATCACCTCTTACCTCTGTCATACATCTGATTCTCATCTCCATAGGTCAAAGGAAAAGTGAAATTATTACTTGCATCAGCATGATAAAAAATACTGCCATGAATCTTCAACATTTTAAACAAAAAACAATCACCAAACTCACCATCAATTGGCAAAGCTAAGTCATTAAACCATTATGAATGCTGATCATTATGTGACACCAAAATATCACATCCTTCACTATCACTGACTTGCTGAAAAAGGAGACATTCTAGCTCATTCTCATGGTTGGAAACATACTAGTTCACTTCAAAACATGCTTGGATATCAAAGAAATTTTTTTCATATTCAACCTCATATGTTTCTTGCAAACAATTAGGGGAAACATGATGAACCATAACCTTTAATTTCATACTTGGTTCAGCATGAGAAACTTCATTTATTTTCAAGTTACAAGAATTTTCAAGGTCAACATTAGAGGAGGATTGATCATAATAGAAGGGAGTTGAATCAAATTTTTTACCCTTGTCACCACAATCACATGTTTTATAATCTGATATAGTATTCAAATCATCTGAAATATCAATGGTTTCTTCATAAAAAGGATTAGAAATCATATGAAAACCCTTCTCAAAAGTATTATGGTAGAGTGTTGGTTGATCCGTATCTACCTTGTCATCAAATAATGAATTAAAAACTTCATTAAACCCACCATCAATTTCAAAATTACAGCCATCATTAAGGAGGGAAAAATCAGAATCAACATCATTACTACTTGGACAACCATCATTACTATGATTTTGAGAAGATGAAAAACTATAGTTATGATTTTCAGAAAGAAAATCCTCACTGATTTTAACAAAACTTGCAAGGTTGCTCTTACCACTTTGAGACTCAACCTTCTCAAAAAAACATGTTGAATTAAGAATACCTTATTAATGAGAAAACTGAGCAAGAAAATAATCTGTTGTATGAAAAGGTTCTTGAGTTGGGACAACATATACATAACCATCTGCAACACTTGACAAGTCTTTATCCTCTTCCTCTACCAATTCTTCACAAATACTTGATTGGACATCCCCATGTGACAAAAACATGGATTGAGTAAAATCTTCCTTATTGGAAACAAGGACCAAAACTTTTTGGCTCATGTCTTCTTGTGCAAATGAATAACCACAACAAATTCTATCTACATCATAGTCATCCTCTTGTTGTTCACCAAAATCTTCCTTCAATTTAGACAAGAAGTCTGCACTATTGTGCAGAATAGAAGAAAAATCTCCAAACTAAAAGGGAAAATTGTTAACTAAAGATTCATCTTCATCATTTTTTTGTTCATCTACTTCATCATCAACATAATAGTCCACATTATCAACATTTTCACCATCATAATAAGATTCAACAACATCATCATAATAGCTAGATTCAATATCACTAGATTTAACATCATCAACATCATCTACATTTTCAAGTTAAGATTTCTCAATTGAATCTATCCACTCTATAGTACACTTAATTTCTTCATCTTTAAGGGATAATGACCAATTTACTGATTCAGGTACACAAAGTTCTAAAAACAAATCAATCCATGTTAATTTTGGAAACTCAACGGATTCTATAAGCTTGTCAATTGTATCACGAAACCTTTTATAAAACAAATAGTATGTTTCTTTCTTTCTTTCCCTATCTCATATCTTAAAATCAACAGGGATTTCTCTTGGTTTCTTTTCTCTTCTAATGCAATATCCCTATTAGATTTTTCAAGCTCCGCCTGATAAATCTCAGATATAGAAAAATTAAATTGATCCATTGAAAACAGACTCTCCATTGGACCATTCACTTGACAACACAACTTATTCTGGAAAAAAAATTGCAGCTGAATTTATGCAACCATTAACTTCATAAAACCAAAGCATACTTCTGATTTTTACAACTGAACTTTAACCAAGAAGCATGAAACATTTCAAATATACTTTTCCCTTTTCTCATAGTGACTTTCTCACCTATTAAGGGAATTTTTCTTTTTAACTAAAAGCAGAGGATTACCTAGACAAAAAATTGCAGTTATTGTTCTTTCTTCTTCTTTACCGGATATAGGGTAGATCTAGAGCCTTTTTGTAGCTCCATCGAATTCTTTTCTCATAGAGTCACGACCTCCTTTTAGAGGAAAGTTTTCAAACAACAAGAGCTATTTGCAAATCACATTTAATTCTGGGTTCATTCTAACCAGCGAAGCCACAAAGTCTTCTTTCAATTCACTGCAAATATAAACACTTTCCAGGATACTCTCTCTCAAAGATCTGAAACAAATTTCAAATTCTTTTCTCGAATCTCTTTTTTACAATCAAATTTGAATATTGATTAAGCCAAGCAAGGAAACAATCATCTTAAACTTGCTGATCTTAAAATTCACATAAGATGGATGGTTACAATTTTACACTAGCACAAAATAACCAAGATTTTCCAAGTTCAAACAGAGTCGTCACCCACAACAAGTATGGAATAATTTTTAATAAGTTGATCAAGAAATGGGCAATAGATAATTAGTCATTATAGAGTTTACACAAATCCACTTCTCCCCAGCAGAGTCGCCAATTTGGTAGAGTTTTTTCTTGTAGAATCTCAATATAGAAAATATGCTTGACTCTTAGATTCCCAACTCTTGATTCATACAAGTAAAAGTCTAATTGATGAGGATTAATCCTCCTTATTTGAGCTCCACAAACTCGGGCGGGTGTACCTTTTATGATTTACTACTTATCAGTAATCTTTAACAGTGGATCAAGAGTTACACTGATTTGTCTCTTGCCTTCTACTGCAACAACTGATAACATAACTTGCAAATGACTATGTTCAGTTTAATGTAGAGCTTAACAAGCCAGACCATGAACTTGGCAAGAGCAAATAATAGTGAAACAAGGACTCTCATCCTTCTTCTTTTTAGAATACTAGACTCAGGAAGGCTAACCTAATGATTCTCTCTTCAAGGAATCAATAAAATAAACTATATCCTTCAATATAGTTGGTAAACATGCATGTTCTTAATAACAAGAAAGTAAAAGGTTATTTAGATTTAAGATTGATAATGATAACTACTTATCAAAACCTAGACTAGTGCCTAATCCCAGGAAAAGAGTCAATTGAGATATATATTCATAAAAATCACTTAATTGAAACACATATGAAGCCCAGATAGAGTGCCTTACAAACTATCTTCTCATTCCCACACCCATGTATCAAATTCTCACACCAATATCTAACCCTCTAGAACTATTCATAAGATTTAATCCCTCCTTAAAAGAAACTTACAAATAATCGCACAGTTACCTTATAGCTGGTATATTTAAAATGCCTTAAAGATTAAACATACAAGAGCATAAACATAAATACAAGAAGACATCATAGATATGAAATCGGAAACTCTACTGTATCTTATTTATATACTTCTGCTTCAATACATTCAGAGAGACAAAAAGCCTTACAAATAAACTTACAAATAATCACACAGTTACCTTATAACTGGTATATTTAAAATTCCTTACAGATTAAACATGTAAGAGCATAAATAGAAATACAAGAAGACATCATAGATGTAAAACAAGAAAATCCATTATATCTTATTGATATACTTCTGCTTCAATACATTTAGAGAGACAAAAATCTTGAAAACTAGACAAAAATAAGAAGTCTTCTTCGCAGTTGTAATTTCACCATCCTTTGAAATATCTTACAACCTGCTATATATAGAGAGCACTAACCATCTTGGAATCCTTAGAGAGAAAGGATGCGACAAGCTTCAGATGGCTAGGCTAAACCTAAAAGTGCTAGAAGACAAAATTACAGTTACATTTTTCAGTCGGTTGAGAAAACACTTGAGTAGATGAGTTGATATGATTTCAAATCTTTTCAGTTGGCACCTTTGTCCGCAAATATTCAGGATAACTTCAGAAAGTTGTTAAGAGACATAGTGACCGCCAATACAGGCTAACTTACACTATTATTGATGATAATTACCCTCCCTATGCTCGATGGTCAGGTGCCAAGTGCCATTTTAATTCTCATCCATCACACCCAAATGTGTTATTGCTGCTTTATTCAATTGCTCAAGCTCTAGTGTTGTTGCTCCAAAGAATCAAATTGATTTATTTATAGCTTTGAGACAAAACCCTAAATCCATTGCTGGTGAAACCCTCTGTGCAAATTCAAATATTCAAATAATACTGGCTATAACGGTCACTTTGGCGCAGACTCAAAATTAACGACTGAGATAAAACCTTAAATCATAACTTTAAAACACCACTGCAAATATCTTTTAATTACCTGGGCACAAAATCAGACTTTGCCAGGTGTCATTCAAGTGCGATGCCTCAAAGACTAGATCTCGAGCAACTTTCCTTGAAGGCTTTATGCTAACTACAGGATCAAAAATGACTTGATTGATATTTACCTCTTATTTACTTCAGCCCATAACTCACCTTTGACCATCCTTCAACCCTGGGTGACTGAAGTCCTTTGTATCTCTAAGTTGCTAGATCTCTACCCTAACTCTGGTTACATTGCGAGATTAGAAGACAACCGTAAGATCAAGATCAAATCAACGATCCTCGTGTAATCTCCTAATAAAAATGCCTAACACAAATTTATCCAGCGATCTAGCGACATCTACAAGATCTTTATTACATCATCGGTATAGATTTGATCTCTACAAAATCAACTTGTCCTTAATCTGACCCAAGTTCTATATGGAGATTCAACGAATGTGTAAATCTCTAAGTCTCTGAATACTTTTCATAACCCTTGGTTTATCTAGAGATCTAGAGAAAATCCTTGATCTTAACTTTGACCTGCGGCTATGATTTAATCTCAGAAAACCCTAACTTGACTTGAACTTAACTTAGCTTGACCCTGGATCTATCTGGAGATTGTGCAACTGAGTAATCTCCAAGTATCTGAATAATTTCTTTAACTCTGGGTTTATCTGGAGATCTAGCGTAAGCCCTCAGATTCATCAATCCCATGAAACACATGGCGACACCATATAAAATCTCAGAGCACAAAACTTAACCCAGGCTCTATCACGAGATTCAACGACTGTGCAAATCTCTAACTCAGATAGTTAATCCTTTACCTTAGTTAAATTTATAAATCTCGCGATTGAAGGCATCGTTGAAGGACTAAATTTAACTTGACCAGACTTGTCTTTACCCTGGTTTGATTTGGAGATTACACAACCAACTCAGTCTCTCAATCGTTGAATGCATCACTTAACCTTGAGTTTATTTAGAGACTACGCGCGAGCCACAAGCTTAGAACTTGATCAATGATGCGCATTTAATCTCTGAATCTTTTTGTACTTCATCAAATATTCTCGAGATTACACGCCAGCCCAGATCTTGATCTGCATCAATGGTTCAGATCTCTCTTATCAACTCAACCTTTACTTTAACTTAATCTTAAGTCTTTTGGAGATCAAATGACTAAGCAAACTCTAAGTCGCTGAATGTTTTTCTTAACTCGGGTCACATTTAGAGATTACGCGCAAGCCATAAGATCTTTCTTGAATCAAGGGTTGTGATTTAATCTTGTCTGGCCCACCTTAACTTTACCTGAGCCAAGCATCAATCTGGAGATCAGGCGATTGAAGAAATCTCTAAGTCGCGAGAACACTTCTTAACCTTTGAGTTTATTCCGAGACTTGGCGCAGACTATATGATTCATTTGTCCTTGGAAACACGTGGCAACATCGTGTCGAATCTCTGGAAACCCGACTCAGCCTTAACCATAATCAACATTAACTCTGTTCATCATGAGATCACGCGACTGTAGAGAACACCAAGTCGCCAGAACATATCTTAACCCTAGAGTTTATTAAGAGACTTAACACCATCCACAAGATTAGAATCAAGATCAACGATGCACATTTAATCTCACAATATATTTGTACCTGCTTATTTCTTTCTGAGATTAAACGCCATCCACACGATCTAAACAAGATCTACGGTCTACGCTAGATCTCTAGACATATCATGACATCATCAATTCATTGCGAGACTAAGCACCAGCCACTCATCTTGATCTCGATCTATGATCCTCGCTTAATCTCGTGAGATTTCACTTAACCCAAGGTGCATTCAGAGATTCAATGACCAAATAGGGAAAGTAACCTTGCCTTGACCATGATTACATTACGAGATTACATGACTGAAGAGATCTCCAAGTCACGAGATAAAAACTTAACCCTTGAGTCTGCTTAGAGATTACATGCGGGCTAGATGATCATAACAAGGACAAAACAAGATCTACAACCTGCGTTAAGTCTTTGAATATATTTTTACTTGACCATTTCCTTTTAAGATTACGAGACAACCACAAGATCGATACTACATCAACGCTTCTCACTTGATCTTGAGACATTTCACTAAACCCCAGGTCCATTCTGAGATCTTGCGACCAAGCAAAACTGCAAACCTTGTCACTGACTTTGGGTCTATCTAGAGATTACGCGACCAACTGAGTCTCGAGGTCGCTGAATGAAATACTTGACTCATGGTTTACTTCAATATCACGCGCCATCCACAGGGTTAGATTTTGATCAACGGTGCACGTTTAATCTTGAAATAGAAAGAGCATATTCTATATCGTTCCGAGATTGGGAGATACGAGCTTGCGCCAAGTCGCCAGATAACAAAGAATATTCGGTCTTAGTTATGAGATTAAGTGACTGACTAAAACTTGAAAAGGGCACATGTCTAAAATGAGACTTAAGTGGCTCGAAAAAGATAACTGCAAAATACAAAAAGTATTGAAGGATTAGGGTTCTAAACACATTTCTTTCACAAGAGACCTAGGGTTTAGGGTTTTTCACCATTTTTGCACTCCATTGCTTGGAAATCAACACTTGCGGGAAAATTGATGATACACTTGAACAGATCTTGACACTTTAGGGCACAATTGACACCGGAAACCAAAACTTTTTAGCAAGACTTCAGAAAATCCAGAAATATACCCAAAATTCCAAAAACATATTTACCTATTTGGGGTTGAACTAGACTCCAAAGAATTTATTTAAAATCAACATAAACTAAATATTATTAGCCAAAGGCCCTAAATCGATAGAGAATTAAGTCCTGTCACAAGGTATTCTAGCCTCCATTATAAGGAAAACTGTTGTATCTTCTACTGCTAAAGGCACAATTCAATCAATATCAGAATCAATATGTTGGGGAATCACACAATTACGACTTATTGTATCTATTTTTTTTCTATGAATTGAATAATGAATATAATTTAACAATATTTTCTAGAGTGGGATCATTTGGATATTGTTCTTTTCGGAAAGGAGGTGGAAGGCATCTCATTTTTTTCTATAGTTCGAGCCTTGGGCAATACCAAGGAACTCTTATTTGGAGTAGTTTGTAAAGCTAAATAATGTGCTACATAGTTATTTGTCTATGCTTAAAATAGTTATATTTTTTATAAATATCACAAAGGTTTTCCTTGGGACCCTGATCTATAGGCCTCAGTCACGTTGGTGACTCCTCAATAACTATGGCATCCAAGAGACAATATAATAGTTAGACATTAGCTACATAAAACTCACAATTTTATCTATCCATTAGTGTGATTTTGCATAAGTTGTTTAACAAATAAAAATTTGTATACTATTTATACCAAAATGAATTGTAGAGCACAAATTTGTCAAACCACAGAGTCCATACCCTATGATAACTCTTAGTTTAAAAAAAAGATCTATTCTAAATTTTAATATATAATAATGTAGAAAAAAAACTTTATGCTATTGGTGTAGTGCCCATAAAAAACTTTACCCAAAGAATTGCACAAATGAGCTAGAAGTTTAGAATTCAATATCAATTTTGAATTGTTCTCGTTTATTATATTCCTCAAGCATATATTTTAATAATAAACTTGACCTTAAAGAATTTTGTTCATGACATAGACACTTTTGCTTTTTGCACTAAGCTAATAAATTATACACACTCAGGTTTGGCTCACACACATCACAAAGGAAGTTAAATGAGTTTAACTATGCCAAGGGCCACTGAGGGTGTCAAGCTCATTGATACAGTATTGGATGTCGTACCCAATGAGGCCGAGAACTGCAACTGTGATGCAGCAACTTCTGAAGGTCATAACTTTTGACTCAGATGTGGGTTTTTGCTGAAATTCTACAGGTAGATGCGTGCGAAAGAGTTAATGGAAATTCTAACTAAGTCGGTTTTGTTGGTGGCCGTTTCGACATCTTTTTAGGAGCCTAAAGTTTCATCTTGACCTCCAAAATTAGCTTTTTCTATTTCTTTCTAGTTTTTTGAGTTTTGCTTTTGTAATAAATCCGAAATCGTGTTTCTGATTTTGTGGATTAGTTGGCAATTCATCTTGCCTTAGTTGAGAGATTTTCTTGGGAAAAATCGAGATTCTTAGGATGAGTTTTAAAAGTTACCAAAAATGGAAAAATCTATTTTTCTCAAAAATCTGCCAAATATGGTAATTTTCAAAATTGTAATAAGTAGGAGTTTTCTTTCATTGTAGAGGCAGAGTAGATTGGACGCAATTAATGAGAATTGAGGTTATGTTATTCTGACATTGTGTTATTTTCTCTGAATTGCTGTTTTTGTGGTTTTGGGCTATATCAAACTGCGTACAATGTACATTTAGGCTTTCATTATTACTCTTAGAGTTGAAACCCTATTAACCTTGGATCTACACTCTTAATTTTCAATTTCTATTTTGTGCTCTATTAGGGTTTTAGGTGTGCAGTCTAGGATTTAAGGTGTGCTATCTAGGATGTCAAGTGTGCCATTCACTTGGAAGAGGCATGAGATGTGGAATGGGATGTTGCTTATATCGAAGATTAGAGCGAAGTATCTTGAGCACATTATGCGACATTTTATGATTCAGTGTATGGAGGAAGCAATAAAAAAGAGGTTCAAATATACTTGAATGCTCTGTCCACTTGATAATTATATACATAATGGACACAAGGTTCCCAATTTTAGTCTTTGTATATGAGAACTATGCTAGATTGAATAATAGCAAGTTGGTCATGTATTAGTTGCATTACTTGCTAGCCAAAATATACTTTAAGCTAGTGCAGGAGGAGACTAAGCACATGCTTGTACAATAGAGACTAAGCACATGTCTATACAGTAGAGACTAAATGTAGAAAATTATCTGAGAAAGATAAGGAAGATTTTCATGTAAATGATCTCTAAATTTTTTTAATTTGATTCATTTTAACAACACAAAGCTTCCTCTAATTTAATTTATTGAAATGATGATATCCAGTCTTACCTGAGAGAAAAAGATAACCTAGAAAACTAATTTAATTTGTTAAAATAGTAGTTTTTTATCTTACTTGAGAGAAATAAACAACCTAGAAAAATTTTACTATAAGAAAGTTTCAACCAATTCTTCAAATTGGTGTGCATCTAAGCTACTTTAAGCATTGTAGATACTGTTGATGCAATTTTTGAAGTGCACTTATAGAGAATGTAGGCGGTGAAGAGAATAAGCAGTACAACTAGCAATTAAGATCCAATAAAATATCTATCAAACAATAAAACAAAATCAAATATTCATCAATTTGCATTAGCTAGACATGTAAGGTAGATTTATCTGCACTTATTGGCGACATAGGGATGCAACTGACAATCAAAATCAAATAAAGTGTCTCTCAAAGATCATATCAAATCAAAATTTCACTGATCTACATTCACTGGACATGTAAGATAGATACATTTGTTGGATACATCCGCACATGTAGGATAGATTTATGCCCAGCTATGCTTGACTTGATAATTTTGGAACTTTTTGGTAATTTTAGAACTTTCTGATAGATGTCCCTACTTGTATTTTGATGTGCGTTTACCCAATTTCAAAGCATTACTCTGTTGGTCTACTGAATTGACCTGAGCAAATTTTCAATAAATTTGCAGAGTTGGGTTTTGGGTAGAAACTTGTTTAGGGTATAGGATAGATCATTCACAAGCTTAGATCTGAAGAGCATCAAATGTACCAGTGAGAGATGATGAATATAATTTTGTGAAAGAGATGCACTTCAGATATTTAGCAGGTACGTTAATATCTTTGCTCAGATACCTTTTCAATGGACTGCTTTATGTATCTTTTTTCTTTAATTTAATATCAGCGCTCTATATCTTTCTCACGTTTTTTAAAATACATAAAATTTGCTTACGTCCAATTAATTTATTTTTACTTATTTGATTCCAATGTAATCAAAAGAGAAGTAATTTTAGATTTGTTGTAATTTTAATTTTAGTCTTATCATGACTTTAACAGTAAACAATTTCTGGATTTGACCAGGTTAAAAAAGGGGAAGGGGTGGAAGGAAAGAAGGCACAATACACAAAGAAAATAATAAAAAACAAAAATAAAAGTGAAAATAAACTAATAAAACACTAAAACAAATAAATAAGCAAGATAAAAAAGAGCTAGAGACTATATATATATTTTCAAACAATTAAATAACTAACAAATATAATTGTTAGTTATTTAATTGTTTGAGAATATATATCTGAAAAGGAAATAAAAGAGCAACTAAAAGATGAAACTAAATATAAATAAATAAGCTAGGAATATAAAGAAGAACCGAAAAAGAAAAAAAGCTAGAGAATAT